>JAODPA010033543.1:0-12352 GCA_025585075.1 Nepenthes mirabilis | reverse complement strand
ATGTTCACCCGAAATGGAATGAGAAATGTAACGTTTAAATGATTAAACGTAAAAGTAAGGTAAGACTTCTACAGAAATTTCGATAGAGTCTCCTTTGTAATTGGATGAAAACCCAAAAATATAACCTGTAAGATCAACCATCACAAGCATACAACTATCGATTATCCACAATTATTCCTACAACTTGCATACACAGGATCACATGTGCCATTCATGGCATAAATCTATAAAAATGTTCGCTACACTAACAGTTCAATAACGAGATGCCGTATAGGACCTGTACAGTATATCCAAAGGTTTAGAGCGGAAGCTAAACTATTAACCTGCAGAAACATAGTTTTCTTTTTACCATCACATACATCATATGCATTCTATACAAAACTCACATGTGCATGAAAATCCATAGATACTAGATCAGTATACAAAATCACATGATCAAACAAGTCTTTATATCAACAGGCTCTCCTAAAATGGCTCCAAAATGCTTCAAGTACTCAAAAGTCTTCAAAAATTTCTTTCGATCACTCTTTCTCATTAGGAATTAACTCAACTGTCTTATCTAGAGGGAAAAAAATAATAAAACAGTGAGCCGAGGCCCAGCAAGGTACATGCATATGAACGGTAAATAATGATGCAAAACGGTCATGTAACTATGCAGAAAACAGAACGGTTAAACTGTAATCGGTAAACTGTAGACTGTAAACGATAAACTGTGAACGGTAAACTGTAAACGATAAACTGTGAACAGTAAACTGTAAACTATAAATGATAAACTGTGAACGGTAAACTATGGACGGTAACTGTAATCGGTACACTATAAACTGTAAACGGTAAACTATAATCGGCAAACTGTAACATATCATAAAACGGTAAATTATAATCAGTAAACTGTAACATATCATAATGGTAACGGACCCTGCCAGTATACCCTACTAGCTGAGGGGGCGAATAATTGATGATAGATTGTGTTCACTCCGCACAATCCAAGGCCTATAACTTAACATGTATATCCCATCATGAGGGATCTGTACTGTATGCCACCCGAAGCTAGGCAGGTAACTGTGAATCCTCCTGACTTTAATGCCCCAAGGAAGGACGGACCACAAATAACTCAATGGACAGAGTTATCATCGATTACCACTGTAAAGTCCTAAGGCATGCCGGAGAACCTATCCGGACTGTAGTCAGTCCCGGATCTTAAATAACGGTATAAAAAATAACCTCTTTATTGAAAACCTTCTTTCATAATCATAATTTCACAATTTACTTTCAATTAACTTCAGAATGTACATAGAATGTTCATCGGTACAAGTCCGTACAAATTTTTAAAAACAAATTATACCGGGAGCTTTATTTCAATATCAATTAACTTTTATATAACAGGAACCATGGTTAAAAATCATTAAAACCCCTTCATTGTCGTATTTAGGGCTTCGTCAAAACTTTCGGACTCAAATCGATCTCTAAGCATGTACTTATTCATGAAATTAATGCCATAAATCCATACACATACATTAAAACATGCAATTTAACCAAAAGTTTCCAATATTTTCGAGTTAGGGTTTCACACATACTTTCGGAACCAAATCGAACACCATTTACTTGCATGTACATGAAATTGAAGCAAAAACTTGCAATAAATATGGGTAAACAAAAAATCTAACCGAACAATCGAAGGAAACATGCTTAATTTACTTTAAACATGTATCAACATCATTTTAGAGCATCTTTATCAACTTTAAAGCAAGAGGAAACGGTAAAAACGAAAAACGATGTCCGAAGTACACTTGTCTGACCCGATCTACCATTATTTTTACCGGGAGTTGATTGGGACAAGTGATTTCCCCTTCTCCTCTTCGTGCTTACTATCGTACCTCAACTTCCTCTCTCTCCGAAAGGAACAGATTAGTTGGAAGAGCTTTCGAATACGAATTCCTTCGAAATTTGGCATGCCAAAACTTTCAAATTAAACAATTGAATCTACAGAAATACATGTCACTTAATCGGCATTTAAACATGGAAACACTACACAAAATGTTGTCTGAAATTCTCGGGTGAACAGTACCCGTGAACAATACTTCCGAATTGTACCCATATACACAAATCGATTAATTCTCAAAATTTTAGACATCCAACAGGTAATCTATTAAACCCAAGGCATGGGTAACTATAATCCCAAGTCAATTTATACATTTAACTCCAAATAGAAGCTCACACAGTGTCCGGGCGCAGGTCAAGGGCTTTGCAAACGAATTTCCATTAAATTCAACAATTTCGGATACCCAATTGGTAAATCAACTTACCCAAGTCATGTATAATCATAATCTAGTCCCAAATAAATCAAAAGCCCCAAAAATCAAAGCCCGAAACCACATGGGCATAGGGTTAGGGTTTCACGAATGGAATTTCACAAAATTCCACCAAATCGGGTACCCAACCGATGAATTAACTTATGAGGGATATGGTTAATCATATTCTAGTCCTAATTCATCCAAAAGCCTCAAAAATCAAAGGCCAAAATCCACCCGACCGCACATGAATAGTACACGCGAGTGGTTGAGGGCTTCGGATGCGCATAACGGTACGTAAACAACGAATCGGACGATGATTTTCACATATATACACAATTAGACTATGAGCATCACAATGATATACATAGGGTTCAGTATCGAGGCAAAATAACCAAAGGGGATCAGACGAAAACCAACATAAATGGAAAAAAAATGGTATAGATGTACTTGCCTCGACGTGCTCTACAATTTCTCTAACTAGCTTGAAACAGGATTCAGACTCCATGGCCTCGATCTCCTCCTTTCTCTCTCTTGTTCGTTGCCCTCTCTCTCTCTAAAAGCTTTTCGGCGCGTGGGAAAATGAGGAAAAAGAAGCATGACGTGGCTTTAAAACAGACTTGCGCTCGAGCGCGCGGCGAGCACAAGAATTTGGCCATGGACGGCTCGAGCGTGCGGCGAGCGCGGGAAAATCTTGATTTAGTGCTCGATAGGTGGGCTCGAGTGAACAGAGGACGCGGGTCTGGTCCGCGGCAAGCCTGCAGCAAGCCTACGTCGTATTTTTGCCGTTTGGGACCCATTTTGACCATTCTAACCCAATCTTTCACATCCTTAGACCTTATTTTTGATTATATAACCTTAATAAGTCATGATTATCACAATTTAAGACCCAAAATCTTGTCAATGAATCAACATTTCACCGCTTACAATTTCGGTTCCCGATTTACTAATTTCGGTTCTTTGAGTTTTCCAATCCATTCCTCTCATACCTTTTGAACACAATTCACCTATTTTAATTTATTTACCTTTCAATTATCATATTTTGAAACTCGGGTCATCACAGATAGACATAGGAAGAATTACATCCTAGGTATCCTAGCTAGTATAAGTAGGTCTGAAATAGTTCGAGACCTAGTGATGAAGTAGAATGATATTGATTTTGGGCTTAGGCAAATTGAATTAAAATTGAAGTTTTAGATTAAACTGTTTTAGGTTGAGGAAAGAAAGGAGCAATTAAGGCTAGAAGGAAGGCCTATAGACTGACCTTAAGGATTTTATTCTGGATGTCATGATTTATTTTAAACCATTTCTTTTGATCTGATTCTTCGAGGTCATCTAATATTGTAATGTTTGTGGATATAGGATATACCATGGTGAGTAGACGGAGTAAAAGAAATAATCATGGAAGCGCTAGTGCTCCTCACGACTGTGAAGCTGAATATGTGAACTTGTTAGGGAGGACGACAAATGTGGTTGAGTCATTAGAGTAGCGTCACATGGCTTTAGTCCTTACACCTAAGTCAGTTGCAATAAATCGTACTCCCACTACGTATGATAGATTCATGGTGGAGAGAGCACCCGAATTCCTAGGTGAGTCTGATCCGATAAAGGTGGATATCTGGATTCGGAGGATGAAAAAGATCTTTGCGGTGATCCAATGTTCAAATGAAGGGAAAGTTTCTTTTGTGGTATATAAGTTGGGAGGCAAAGCTAATAGTTGGTGGGAGATGAAGAAGAGGGCGTTAGGTGCGCCCGATAATGTGATCAATTGGGAAACATTTGAAGAAATTTTTATGGAAAAGTATTTCCCTCTAAGCCTTTGTGATCAAAATGAGCAAAAATTCATGCGACTTAGGCAGGGAAGTCATACCATAGCAGAATACGATGCTAAGTTTATCGAATTGTCCCGATTTGTGCCATATTTTGTGGAGGATGAATTAGGGAAGGCAAAGAAGTTTCAGCAGGGATTAAGGGATTATATTAGAGGACATTTGGTGACTTTAAAGCTCCAATCGTATACAGATATATTAGATAGAGCCGTGATATATAAAAAGAAGCTAGAGATATAGAAATCTTGTGCTAAGAGAGCAACCCGCTGGATGAATACTAGTGCAGGACTGAGTTTGGAACCCTTAGAGCCATCAAAGAGAAAAAAGACAGGAGATAAATGATAGAGTATTATCAAGGTCCAATCGGTGATTGGTCCTCAAGAATCTAAGGTGGACTGTTTGTAGTGCGGGAGGAAGTGTGACGGACCGGGTTATTTTCTTTAAATAACCTCCGTCAAGGATAAAATAAACTAGAATTCTTAATTAAAAATTTATTTATTTCTATAGAAAATTGGGCAGAGTTCCAGTTGTAAATCGAGCATTTGCTGAAATACAAACATTTGCAAAAAAACCCTGCACAACAATCTACAACCATCCACAATACTACAAATCTTATTGTTTAACACACTATACAGGATCTAATCACTGCATCAACCAAGACCACGCCAACATCATAACTCCAGTATAATGCTGGTAGGGAATGATGCTAACTAGGAACCTCGATCATAACCACAATGGGAAGGACCTGCGGAAGCATAAAAGAAACCATAGTATACAGCGAAACCAATTCATCATTCATCCATGCTAAACATCATATATTATCACCATACATGTTTTACACAGTTTACAAAATATGGCCAAAATTCTTGTTTCATACACAAAAATCAACTAAGTCCCATCCCCGAGTCCTGCGTGCAATATCAGCTGTCAATTGCACTTCTATGATCTACTCTGTCTCGTTAGGCATCATTGTGTTCTCATATGAAAGATATATAGTAAAGGTGAGCATACAGCCCAACAAATGAAATCATACACCACTAACTATAGTAATATATAGGAAAGACAGTAACTGAGTTGGGGAAATCATATAACTTAGACAAAGAAAGCATGTGAGGAGAGGGAGCATTGGAATCATTTAGTTCATATTTTTGTTCTGGTTACATTCATTCACTTTCATTACTTTCATCAATCTTTGCGGACCCGGGCTAGTAGGTCATATTAACCAATGATGTGAGAGGACGAGGAAAGGAATGTGTCTGCCACATATTCTAAGGCTGACTATATTTTAGGTCTGCAGCACTCGACCATCGGCTACATTTTAGGTATGCAACACTCGACCATCGGCTATATTTTAGGCTTGCAGCACTCGGCCATCTCAATCACCCCATATCTCCCGGGGACCAGGGCAATCTTTATTCTTTCACAGCAGCATCCTAAAGCATACCCTGCACATCACCCGCCCCTAGGAGCGGCCAGAGTATTCCCTAGGTTCCCACCGTGATGCACATGATAAGTTAAAGGATACTACCCCTATGATCCATGGCCCTAGTTTCAATATTAGTCTTAGTCCTTGAAGGGGAATCCACCATTGCCATATGCATTCTTAAACCGGGAAATCACATTCCCATCACTTGTCTCCAACCGGGAGACCAAATCCATCACTTTATATTTTGTGGATTCCCTTCCATTTACTCGTTCAGTTCCTTTCTTTCATTTAGAGCTTAGATCTTTCAACCAATAAGTTCAACTCGTCAGAAAGCTTGGTTATACTTACCTCCGTGGGTCAAATACCACCTTAGAAGCCCCCGGGACGCATTCCCCTCGCTCTCGATGCACAATTACACATTTTAGAGCTTATAATTTGACATAACATTAGTTATAAGTTCCATCACAATTGTAGAGAGCTAAAGCAAGTACACTTACCTTCTAATTTTGGATGAACATTGTTAGGCCACTTTTAGAGGGCTCGGATGCCACGAACAGATCAAATTTTGTGGAATCGGTCCTCTGGTCAACACATACTTACTTTTGGGATGCGGGGGTTTATATTCTAAAATCATTTCAACATTTTATGAAGGTAAAAACATCCAATTTCCTCCTTACGTCTCAGGTGAACAGTGTTGGCGCCCATTTAGAGGGCCGAGACACCACGAACGGGTCGAGACGTGCAAAATCGATCACGCGGCCGACGTATATACACATTTGGGACGTGGGGATTCACATTTTGGGGTTAATTTAACGAAACAAGGTGTAAAAAAGGAAAACCCCCAATTTTCTGTAGGTTAGGGTTTGATGATACTCCACCGGTCGAATCGGTGAGTAAATCGGGCAATAAATTACATAATTCTTGGTCTCAAGTCACGGATATCTCATTTTTTATAGTTTAGGTGAGTATCGAGACAAAAATACCCGACAATAACTGAAAAATATCAAAAGAGGAAAGTTAGTGAGTATGAAAACACTTGCCTCGACGCGTGCTACCACTTTCGTAACTGGCTCCCGAGCGGATTCGGACTCTACGGCTCCATCTCCTTCTTTCTCTCTCTAAAATCAGTACTCTATCTCTCTCCTCTTCTCCAAAAACCTTCTAAAAAATGAAAAAGTGAAAGAAACGCGAAGCAGGTCGCATTTTTATACCGGTCGGGGTGCTCGAATGCCAGGCAAGCGAGCGGCGAGCGCGGCCTCGCTGCCGGCCCACGCTCGAGCGCGCAAAGGCGCTCAGTGGGAGGGGGAGCTACTCGATTTTACTGCTCAAGCGCCGCTCGAGCGCTCAGTGGGTGGGGGAGCTACTGGATTTTACCGCTCGAGCGCAGCAGGCGTGGTCTGCTGGCAGCATTTCAGCAATTCATAACCCGATTTTCCTTCCGATATGCATACTTACACATTCAATAGGTCTAGTATTAATTATCATCACGTTGATTTCTTCGTATTTATTATATTTTTAGACCCAGAACATCACAGGAAGCATCCGAGGACGATCTGTTATAAAGCAATGGGGGCCTGCTTTAATTGTGGTCAACAAGGTCACCTGGCCAAGAATTGTCCCCATCCAAGGAGACTATCGGCAGTCAAGGCACTCATGTAATAGTTCAAGACGTTGAGGCCCTTCCAAGCGTGAATGAAGGTATTTTCTTATTTGAGGAGTTTGATTTTTGTTTTATTTAAATTGGGCAATTTGCGTATTCTTTCCTGAATTACATACTATGCTACCCCCACCCTGTAAATTTTGGGATTATCCCTTGATATATGTATTCTTTTGTGGATGTTGTGAATTGTGGAAAAGTAATCAGTTGTATGTTTGATTGGAGGAAGGAATGTTACGTAGGTGCAAAGTCACTGTGACGGACCGGGTTATTTTTTTTATTTAATAACCTAGGTCAATAAACATATCAAACTAATACCAAAAATTAAATAATATGAAATTCTACAGAAAATTGGGCAGAATTTTTCCTAAATATGGGATAAAATCAATCATATAACATGTATAAATAAACCTGTATAACACACAAAATAGCCAATCTTTAAGATTCGGCCACAATCATAACATTTCACACATGATCCACAATTGTCATATCATCCACGGCTCCAACACAGTATCTCTACTACTATATTGGATCTAAAAGAGATGTCATATAGGACCATAACAAAATCCAAGATCACAAGTAACAGTGAACGCAAAACTAGGTACATCAACCACTTGCGGAAGTATAACAAAATCTACAATAATACATAACATATCATGCCACATTCCATTATACAATATAAATTTGACCTAACTATTTACATTCTATTACATTAAACATATACAAAACTACAAGTTCTTAGAGTCCTACTGATCTCTTTAGCTTATCCTCCACCTTGCTCTAACTAATCGGGCGTTAGCTCGTAGCTTTCATCTGGAAAGAAGAAAAAGTAAGAGTGAGTTAATACCTCAACAAGTATATCATAACAATGCACTGAATAATAATAACAAAACTAAACAAGGGAAAGATATAGGAACAGGAAAAGGATACATAATAGAAACTTATGTTGACATGCTTGGGATGTCATTTTTTTCTTTTCTTTGGAACATAAATATAACAAAATTATTCATCTTTGCAGACCTGGGATAGTAGACTCCACCAGCCAGAGTAGCAAATAATCGAGGGTAGATTATATTCACTCCGCAAAATCAAATGCCAGAAACAGAATAGAAATATCCCTTCTAACAGGATCAGATACAGTATTACCTCTAGAAGGTTGGTCAGACTCAGAATCTATCCTCGTGACCGTAACACCCTGAAGAAGGGTTGACCATATATAACTCCATAGACGGAGTTATCCTCGATTACCACCGCAACGTCTTAACACATGTCCCAATATCACCCGCTACAACAAGCAGTGAGAATAAATCACTTTAGCTTCAACTATCACACTAGTGACATGCTTGAGGGCGTTACCCATTAGAAACATAAATGCGGATCCTAGTTTTATGATTACTTATTCCTTTTGAGGGAGTTCTATGAGATTCTTTTCACAGATATCTCCCTCTGGGAGATTAGATTTATCTTTTCATAGATATCTCCATCTGGGAGATCAGATTCATCAATTCCCATCAAGTTATTCATGTACTTATTGTCTTGCTTGCAGATTTTAATCTTTTCATAACTTTACTTTCATATGAATATCATAAATAGAAGAAAGATTCAGAATTCTTACCATTGAAGAGTAGATTAACTTTAAGAGCTTTCTATTCCGAAATTCTTTCACAAACGCATATATCAGAGCTTCCAGATTATTCGATTGGACTTAAACAAATATACATATCATTTGATTAGCAGTTAAACATAGGAAAATTACGCAAAATATCATCCGAAGTCCTCGGGTAGACAACATCCCTGAACAATGCACATGAACAGTGCGTGAATAGTACACCGATGCATATATTTATTTATTCTCAGAATTTTGGATATCCAACAGGTAATTTATAGAATGCAACGCATGGGTAACTATAATTCCAAATCAATATATATATTTAACTCTAAATCAAAGCTCAAACGGTGTCTGGGCGCGGGTTAAGGGCTTCGCGAATGAAATTCCACCAAATTCTACAAATTGGTCTACCCAATCGATAAAATTAACTTACCCAAGTTATGTATAACATATTCTAGTCCCAAATAAGTCAAAAGCCCCAAAAATCGATGTAATAGATCGAGTTATTCTCCTTAAATAACCTCCGTCAATCATAATAATAGACTAGTATTCCTAATTCAATTTATTAATTTCTGTAGAAAATTTAGTAGAGTTCCATTTGTAAATTGAGCATTTGCCAAAATACAAACACCTATAAATCAACCCTGCACAACAATCTATAACAATCCACAACAAAACCACAAGTCTCAATACTCAACACACTACACAAGATCTAATTGCCACATCAACCGAGGTGGCACCGACATCATAACTCCAGTCTAATGCCGGTGGGGAAGGATGCCAACTAGGAACCTCGTTCATAACCACAATGAGAAAGATCTGCGGAAGCATAAAAACCACAATATATAGCAGAAACTGATCCATCATTCATTTATACCAAACATCATTAATCACCACCATACATGTTTTATACAGTTTACAAAGGTAGAACAAAATTCCTGTTTCATACATAAAATCAACTAAGTCCCAGTCCCGAGCCCTAATATCAGTTGTCTGTCACACTTCTATGGACTATTTCGTCTTGTCGGGTATCAATGCGTTCTCATATGAAAGATATACAGTAAGAGTGAGCGTACAGTTCAACAAATGAAATCATACGTCACTGAGTACAGGTAGATAAAAGTGAAAGTAATAACTGGATGAAAAGTCATATACTCATGACAAAGGGAAACATGAGAGGAAAGAGAACATCCGGAATTACCTAGTTCATGTGTTTACACCAATTACGTTTTATTCGCTTTCACTATTACCATTAATCTTTGCAGACCCTGGAGTCAGTAAGTCGTACTAGCCCATGATGCGAGAGAACGAGAAAATGTGTGTGTTCGCTACACATTCTAAAGCCGGCTACATTTTAGGTTTGCAGCACTCAACCATCGGTTATATTTTAGGTCTGTAACACTCGACTATCGGCTACATTTTAAGCCTGCAGCACTCGGCTATCTCAATTACCCCATATCCCCCGAGGACCGAGGCAATCCTTGTTCTTTTACAGTAGTATCTTAAAGCATACCCTGAACGTCACCCGCCCCTAAGATTGGCCGGAGTATTCCTTGGGTTTCCACCGTGATGTACATGGTAAGTTAGAGGATACTACCCTTATGAACCGTGGTCCTAGTTTCAAGATTCACCTTTTCTTTGAGGGAAGGTCCACCACAGTTTCATTGCATTTTTGAATCGGGAAATCACATTCCCATCCCATATGTCCATCCAGGAGATCAAATTTGCCATATCGTGCCTTGTGGATTTCCCTCTGTTTACTTGCTCGGTTCCTTTCTTCCTTTGGAACTTAAATCTTTTAACCATTCAATTCAAACTTGCAAGAGAGTTTGATTTTACTTACCTTCGCTAGTCAAACACCACCTTAGAAGCCTCCGGGACGCATTTCCTTGCTTCCGGTGCACAATTACACATTTTTAGGGCATACAATTTGGCACATATATTTCGTCATAAGTTTCATCACAATTGAAGAGGGTAAAGCATCCACATTTACATTCCATTTTTGGGTGAACAGTGTCAGGCTGCTTTTAGCCAACTCGGATGTCACGAACTGGTCGATTCTTGCGGAATCGGACGTCCAGTTGATATGTACTTACAATTGGGATGTGGAAATTCAAATTTTGAAGTCGCTTCAACATATTACGAAGGTGGAAACATGCAAATTTCCCTTTTTATTTTGGGTGAACAGCAACAATGCCCTTTTAGAGGGCTCAGACGCCGTGAACGGGTCAAAACGTGCGAAATCGAAAACACGGCCGACATATATACACATTTGGGACGTGATGATTCATATTTTGTGGTCAATTTAACAACATATGGTGCGGAAACGGAAAACCTCCAATTCCCATAGGTTAGGGTTTGGTGGTACTCCACCGACCAGATCAGTGAGTAAATCGGATAATAAATTATATAATCCTTGGTCTTAAGTCATAGGTATTACATTTTTCATGATTTGGGTGGGTATTGAGATAAAAATATCCGATAATAAACAAAAAAATATCGAAAGAGAAAAGCTAGTGAATATGAGAACACTTGGCTCAATGCGTGCTACCTCTTTCATAACTAGCTATCGGAAGGAATCGGACTCCATGGCTCGATCTCCTCTCTTCTCTCTCTAGGAACGACGCTATCTCTCTCTCTAAAAGGGTTTGGCTTTGTGAAGAAATGAAAATCGCAAAGCAGGACGCGAGTTTATAATCGTCAGGCGCTCGAGCGCGTATAGGTGCGCAGCGAGCGGAGCGCTACTGCCATTTGCGCTTGAGCCCAGACTCGAGTGCACAGTAGGCACAACCTACTGCTAGTGCTACTACTTTTTGAGCACGAACCCAGTGCTTGACCCTGCTGGTAGCGCTTTAGCAGTCCACAACCCGATTTATTTTTCTCAATTTTTCTTCTGATACACATACTCATTCATTCAATAGGTCTAGTATTAATTATTATTACATTGATTACCTCATATTTATTATATTTTTAAACCCAGAACCTCACAATCGAAGCCCAAAACCACCCGGCCATGGGGTTAGGGTTTCGTGAACGGAAATTCACATAAATCCACCAAATCGGGTATTCAATCAATAAATTAACTTGCCTAGGGTGTGGGTAATGGTATTCTAGCTTCAATTTATGCAAAATCCCTAAAAATCGGGGGCCGAAATCCACACGATTGCGGCTGAATAGTACACGCACGTGGGTGAAGGGTTTCGGACGTGCAAACGGTGCTAAAATAACAAATCGGACAATGAATTTTACATATATACATAATTAGACTTTGGGCATCACAATTATATACATGGGGTCGGGTATCGGGATAGAAATACCCGAAGGAGATCGAACAAAAATCAAGAAAACAGAAGAAAAATGGTATAAATGTACTTGCCTCGACATGCTCTACAACTTTTCCAACTAGTTCGAGCTTGGAATCGGACCGAAAGAGCTTCGTTTGGCTGTTTCTTTCTCTTCCCTTCCTCACACTCTCTCTCTCCTCTCCTTTCTCCCTGCTTCTCTCGCCCGAATCTGCTTTTTCGTTCTAAATTTCCTTCCTCC
>JAODPA010033532.1:0-12354 GCA_025585075.1 Nepenthes mirabilis | reverse complement strand
TTTTGAAATAAAAAAATTATAAATAAGATCGCTTATAGCTCATAATTTGATATTGTTTCGTTACGTGTGTGGCGGAAAACTCATTTTAAGCTAAATCCTAAGTAGTATGATAACTAACAAATATGTCAGATTTATTCTCATTTTTCTTCCAACCATTTTCAACCCTGGCCTCGAACTAGTGAAAAAATAGTCTTCGAAGTCATTTTCAATCGGTTAATAATTATGTACTCTTATTGATAGGTCATTTTCGATCGGTTAATAATTATGTACTCTTACTGATAGATATAAAATTACCACAATAAAGAGAATTCAAGTGAAATTATTAAAATTTAGTTAAGTTTATTGTCGCATCTCAGTTGATATATTTTTTTTTATAGAGTGATAAGTACAGCTATAAATGGGCCTACCTGATAAAAGACCGCTCGGGCCTTGATGCGAAATGGGCTGGAATAACATCGAGGCTCATGAACGAAGGCCTAACAAAATCTCATTCAGTAAACTGCTAGGTCATATGCACGATGTACACGATCTCACGTCCGGAGATCATAACTGCTCCAATTTAACTCCGGAGGTCTTAATCGCTTTAGTTAGACTCTATCCAGCATAACGTTACAAGTCATGAGGAATCGAATAGAGCAAGAACCGAATTGTCTGGTTATCATATAAAAGGAATGAACACCCAAGAAGAAGGATGGACAAGAAAAAGGAAATCAGACCACTCAAGTGTAAATCCCACTACTTGGACTGCTAACCGAACAAAAAATTGGACAACGCACTTGAACTAAAATACCCTCTTATTTCTTCCTTTAAAAAAAATTTATTCTCAATTTTTAGACGAGAACTGATTTGAGCGTCGGAGTGCCTTTCGGGGAGCAGGCTTCGATTATATTATGATTCTTGGTTTTGTTGTGGTGCACCGGTATTGGATTGTCAAAGACGGAGTGAAAATCTTACTTACAAAGAAGGCGTGATCAAGATTTGTTACGAATCTAGAACCCAAATGCACATCATTGGTGCCGTCTGTGGGAAGTTAGAGTAAAGAGCTAGCTTTACCACCACACTCATCCAACAATGGTCAACACCATAAGTCACACAAATGCTCCCGGAGACGTCACTTCCCCGGGCAACGACCCTCCTATAGGTAATTGTGGGGAAGACTGGGAGATGATCTTGATAGAAACTATGAATGATCAAATGACAAGCATGGTAGAGGCGTTCCAAACCCTTTGCGCCTAGTTAGGACAGCAAAGACAAGCAGTCTCAGCAGTTGCAACCGTAGGTACTTCTGCTTCAAAAAGGAGCCGAAGGAGGAGACGCCCGGTGAGAAATGAAGAGCAGCCTATTAACCAAGGAAAGAAACCTTCTACCAACAGAGATGGAGGCCGTTTGTGGCTAGAAAGTCGGTTAGGTCCAAGATTTGAGGAGGAAAGCCCTGAACGACAAAATCCTTGTTATTTGAGAAATGATCGAAGACCACTGGATCATGATGGGGTCTCCTGCAACGTGCAGCCTACAGAAGGGCATAGTCATCCTAGTCGGCCAAAGCACCTGGAGTTGAGGGACTACCTCATTGAGAAGAAATCCACAGTTACCACTGCCCCTCATGCGGATGACGGATTGGAGGAAGTCCGGCAACACATGTTCGACGATAGTGCAGAAAGGCACCATGCAGATTTGAGAAGATCTCCTTTTACGATGGAGATTAAAACTTGTCCAGTCCCACATAAATTCAAAATGCCAACATTGGACGTCTATGATGGAAGTGGTGATCCAATGGATCACTTGGACAACTTCTACACGCACTTGAGTTTTCAAGGTTTGGATGAAATGAGTATGTATCAATGTTTTCCCCTGACACTAAAGGAAGATACTCGAATTTGGTTTCATCATTTACCACTAAATTCGATCTGGTCATTTGAGAAATTGGCTGATTATTTTCTGTCACAATTTGCCTTCAGTAGGAAGATTGAAAAGTAACCTTGGCACTTGGCTCATATCAAGTAAGGGCAAAGGGAAAGTTTGAAAAGTTTTTTGGGAAGATTCACTGCGGAAACCTGGCGGATTCCTTGGCTTACTAATGACGTCAAATTGAATACGTTTATGAATACTTTAGAGTCTGACGAGTTTTTCAAGCATTTGGGTCATAAATATCCTAGGACCTTTTTTAAGGCAGAAGTTATAACTTGAGCCTACATAGCAGCAGAGGAAGCGATTGAGGCAAAGCAGCCGAGGCAGGATGATCGTTCATAGCATGGACTAGATGGAAGGAAAAGGAACGGAGACCGTGTTGACTCATAAAATTCGAAGAAGCAATCCAAGTTTGAGCCGAGGGTTCAAAGGAAATACAAACCCATAAACCTAACCCCACTGAATGACTCCAGAGCCAACATTGTAATAGAGATATGAGGAGAGAAGTTTTTAAAATGGTCCAAGCCAGTCAAGAACCTGAAGGAAGGTAATCAATTGAAGTATTATAATTGCCATCCATCTCCGGGACACAGTACAGAGGAATGCAGGACCCTACAAAAAAAATTGAGGAGCTCATTAAAAAAGGGCACGTTAAGAAATTTGTAAAGAATCTATGACAAATCACTAGAGAAGAATGAGGAGAAGAGTAGGACCAGTAGTAGCACTTGAGGAATAGAGTTGTAGCAGGAGTGGATGATATCATATCAACCATACTACAGAAGAAGCACTCCCCGGACTAGGTAGAAACTATTATAGAAAACAAAAGACAAAGGGTTGGGGTTAGGAATGGTGTAATCTGTTTTGATGAAAATAATATGTCTCATATACAAGTACCCCATTCTAACCCTCTTGTAGTAACTACACTTGTTTCAGATGGTGCAGTGGATTACTAACTGAAATGGGTCATTATCGATAATAGAAGCAGTAGTAATTTACTTTATATGGATTCCTTCTTTAAACTGGATTTAAAAAGAAGTCAACTAAAACCTACAAATAAACCCCTTTATGGATTGGATAACGAATCAGTGTCCGTCTAGGGAATAATACAACTTGAAGTTATGCTGGAGACGTATCCTAGAATAGCAACCCACGTACTCATCTTTTTGGTTATGCATCTGCCTTCATTTTACAACGCCATTTTAGGCCGGTCATGTCTAATGGCTTTTAGGACAATAACGTCAATCTTATACCCGAAGATGAGGTTTCCAACTCCTTCAGGTGTTGGTGAAGTCTTAGGTGATCAAGTCACTGGCCGATCTTGTTACTTAACGCAAGTCACCCAAGCAGTTTCAGAACGGCCAATTGAAGATTTGGAATACCGGGAAAAAGTGACGTTAAAACAGGCCCAATCCGGTGAAACAACTGAGGATATTCTTCTTGACCCAAATGATCCGGAGAAGTATGTACAAGTTGGGAGCTCTCTCTCCGGACAGCTGCGAGATCAACTTATCTTCTTTCTCAAACAGAATGCAAAGGTGTTCGCATGGTCTCCCGTTGATATGCCCGAAATCCTAGTAGATTTGATAGTCCACAATTTTGGACTTGATCCCAATCATAAGCCGATTAGGCAGAAATAAAGAAATCACTTCATAGAAAAACTTATTGCAATCCGTGAGGAAGTAAAAAAGTTAATTGATGCCAGACTAATCGGAAAAGTCCAGTATCCTGACTAGCTCTCCAACGTGGTGCTCATGAAGAAAAGTAATAAAAAATGAAGAATGTGCGTGGACTTCACCAATTTAAATAAAGCTCTTCCTAAGGACAGTTACCCACTGCTAAGGATAGACACATTGGTGGATTCCACAGCGGGATACGAACTGCTAAATTTCACGGATACTTATTCCAGATACAATGAAATTAGAATGAGCAAGGAAGATGAGGAACATACTTCCTTCATGACCGATCAAGACATATATTATTATAAAGTTATATCTTTTGGTCTCAAAAATATGGGAGCCACTTATCAGCGGCTTGTAAACAAAATATTTGAGACTCAAATCGGTCAAAACATGAAAGTCTACATTGATGACATGTTTGTAAAGAGCAAGGCAACATGTGACCATATCAAAGATTTGAACGAAGCCTTTGGGGTACTCTGAAAATATCAGATAAAGTTGAACCCAACTAAGTGTGTTTTCGGAGTAACATTCGAAAAGTTCTTGGGCTTTATAATCTCACAGCATGAGATTGAAGCCAATCCAGAGAAAATAAAGGCCATAATGGATATGGCACCACCTAGGACTGTGAAGGATGTTCAGAGACTAACTGGGATGCTTGCAACTTTATCCCGATCCTTGGCTAAGTCAGCCGAAAAATACCTCCCCTTCTTTAACACTTTAAGGGGAACAAAATCAAATGGTTTCATCAGACAGCTGACTGCCAGACTGCTTTCTAAGAGTTGAAGGACTATTTGTCTAGCCCTTTTCTGTTGGCTTCACCAAAGCAGGATGAAGATTTATATCTATACCTGGCTGTGTCTAAAACGATATTAAGTTCAGTGTTGATCTAAGAACAATCAGATGTGCAACGGCCGGTGTACTATGTCAGTAAGATGTTAGTAGACGCTGAAACTCGTTACTCACATGTGGAAAAAATGGCCTTAGCACTTGTTCATTCAGCCCAAAAATTGCGACCTTATTTTCAAGCTCATAGCATAATCGTCTTCACTAACCAACCGTTAAAAGTTATGCTACAAAGGCATAATATGTCTGGAGGATTAGTAAAGTGGGCTATAGAATTGGGTGAGTTTCACATTGAGTTTAGACCAAGGCCGACGATCAAGGGTCAGGCCTTAGCAGACTTCATTGTTAAAATCGCGACCCCAATTCTGGGCACCTCCATTGTTAATGAAGACATCTGCCAGAAAGATGACCTACCCGGTTAGACTTTAAACATTGATGGGTCATTAACGTAGTCCGAAAGTGGAGCCGGAGTAGTTATGAAGATTCTTGATGGAAAAGAAATAAGTTATTATTCGAGGCATGAATTTTTGGCGACTAACAACGTCGCTTAATATGAGGCCTTGCTAGCCGGATTCAGGCGGGCTAGAGAGTTTCCAGCGAAGTGTGTGATTATATGTAGTGACTTTGAATTGATCGTGAACCAAGTTTAGGGAAACTTTGACGTAGCAAGTCTTTTGCTTAAAAACTACATGGCAATAGTGAAAAGCATGGTGCAAAGCTTTGGCAAATTGGAGATAGTTCACATCTCCAGAGTAGACAATGGAAAAGTAGACCAGCTTGCAAAGGTTGTAGCCACTGAAAACCCTGAGCAATATTCGAGATGCCTACGAAAAATTTTGGAGACTCCTAGTATTGAGGAGCCCGAGCAAGAAATTTTATAGATTATCGATCAGAAAAATTAGATGTTGTCATATTAGAGATACCAGACTTATGAAATATTACCGAAGAGCTCAGAGGATGCTAAGTGTGTGAAAAAGACAGCTGGTTGGTATGCTATCGTGGATGAAAAAAAGGTACCGTCGAGCATACTCAACCTCATACCTCAAATGCCTCACTCCGGAGGAAGTAGATTCTATCCTGAGTGAGGTTCATCTTGGCATATGAAGATCCCATATAGGAGGTAAAAATTTTGCATTCAAAATTATGAGATAAGGTTATTATTGGCCTACAATGAAGAAGGATGCAATGAATTTCATCAAAATGTGTGAAAACTGTCAACTATATGGAAATATACTTCATCAACCGCTAATCAAGTTGAGAACCTTACAGACACCATGGCCCTTTGCACAGTGGGGGCTTAATATCCTTGGTCCATTTCTAATTGCATCCACACAAAGGAAATTTATTATCGTGGAGAATGATTATTTCACAAAGTGGGTGGAGGCTTATCCCTTGGAAAATATTACTGAACATAATGTCATGGAGATTGTGTGACAAAGTATTGTCTGTCGGGATGGAATCCTAGAGGTTATAATAACTGACAACAGGGCTCAATTTATTGGAAAACGTTTCACCAAATACTGTACAAGTTTAGGTGTCAGATTGTTCATACTTCAGTGACTATCCACAGGCTAATGGACAGGTGAAAGTGACTAACAGAACTCTGTTGCATGAGTTAAAGACAAAAATGGACGATGTTGGGGGTTCCTGGGCAGATTAATTGCCTTCTATACTGTGGTCTTATAGAACTACACCCAAGGAACTAAATCGAGAAACTCGTTTCAGTTTATACTTTGGGACGGAGGCAGTAATTCTTGTGGAGAATAGACTACTCGGTCTCAGAGTTGAAAACTTTGATTCTCTTAGCAATGTCGAAAGACTTAGGCAATATCTTGATCTGCTCCATGAAGTCTGAGAAACCGCCAACGTGCGTACGGCTACTTATCAACAAAGAGTTGCACAACATTATAATAAAAGAGTGAAGGCTTAAAAGTTTAATATTGGAGACTTAGTCCTATGCAACATAGAGGCTCTGGGAAAGATTGATAACATAAATAAATTGTCCCCAAATTGGGAGGGACCGTTTATTGTGTTTGCTATCCTCAGGGATGGCACACACAAATTGCATGACCAGAGCGGTAAATTAATACTGAGAACATCAAATGCTATTCATTTGAAGAAAATTTATCAATAGTTTCATTCGTTGAGGTAGGTAGTGAATGCATCCTTATATGTGTTTGTATTATGTTTCATATTAATGAAGTCATTTGCCTTATTTATTTATTTATTTTTATCATTGTTTTATTTGAATATGTGTGTATGCTCATGTAACAACACATCCAATTAAATCAGCCTAGATTGCCCCTAAGTCAGGTGAGTTTTCCATCTCACTTGTTTCATGACCCAAGGAAGTCAAAAGAATCTTGATCCAGTCATCGAGCGGTCCACTAGCAATCAAAAATTTCAATTATGGATCCATTCCAACTGACCAAGCATTGTTAGACAATTAAATCTTAGAGGGCTGTTTAGTATGCGTGCTTCGATTCCCTTCCTCAAGGATGAGCACCTTCAATCAACTATGACATGTAAACTAGGATCAGAATTATCTACAATCCCAATTTCACCAAACTTCGAAACCAATAAAGTATAAAGTCAAAGAGCTTGGCCGACAAATAATTATTTACAGAATAAGATAGACAACCAAAAATTGATATATTAATAAACCATGTAATGTTTTTTACAACGTCAAAATTGGACGACCAGAAATATAAACCATCATTGGGAGCTCCCAGGGTGGAAAGAGCTTGGCTCTCCAGAGTCAGAGGAGCCCCACAAGTCAAATGAGCAGAGGACACCTCTATTTCTTTTATCAAAAACGTTGACCGAAAATTGTCGGTCAACCAGCAGTGCAATCTGTTTTCATAGATGGACACCGTCCAAAAATCGGGCATTCAGCACATGTCCTAACTCCTCCGGCTTAAGCTAGGTCCTCAACTCATAATGCAGGTGTTCATTTTCACTCTAGAGCTCTTCGATCTGATGGTTAGCCTGCTCAAGAGCATCCTTGGCATCTTGAAACTCAACTTGAAGATTGGAAATCTGGTCTTGGGATTGTAGTAGAGTGTTGGGATCAACTCGGGTTTGTCACAAGCGACTAATTTCATCCTATAACTGGTGAATGCAAAGCTTCCTTTGATGAAGGCCAATCTTCAAATGATCGATCATTTTATCATCCTGTGGGTGCACAAAGTAGGTAAGTCTAAGGAATCAACATTTTTTCAACTTAATGGAAGGGATTAACTAAATATTTACAATCAGAAATAATGCTCTGAGAGTTGCTTCAGTCAAAAAAATTCTTAACCCAGTTGCCGGAGTGGATTCAGGCCGTCTCCCAACGGGGTTAGGGTGAGGCATTGAAGTCGTTGCGCTCAGAGTGAATGGCCACGTAGGAGGTAGATCACCAGCTTCGAGTTGCGATGAGTGAGCAACTGGATTAAATGCCAAAGGCTCTTGATAAGAAGTCTCCTCTTCACCAGCCACTCCAGCAACTTCCTCTATAGTAGCCTGACAAGTGGACGATCTAGCTTGCATGTGTGAAGAGGCAGGCAATAACACCTCTTCAGTCCGGACATTTTCAGCCTCAATTTGAGGGCCACACTTGTCGAACTGTCCAATATCAGCCGATTGGCCCATGATCTCATGAATGCTTGGGGGCTCCATAAAAGTTATTGGAAGATCCTCACCAGTAACGAATTTGAGTCCTGAACCTGTGTCAAACTTTAGCTCTAGACTCGTTTGAACACGAGGGTCTAAAGTTGGGCTCCCAGGTTGTGAAACATCTGGCCCAGGCCCAGGAGGATTTACCTCAACAGATTGAGAAGTGGAAACTCGCCACCGTGATGAAGCAACTTTGACTTTAATGACACCCGTTTTTCTTTTACGTGTTTTAGTGGTAACACAGTGTCAAGCACCGTTTCTTCTATACTAGTCACCCACTCAGTAAAGATCAGCAACTCCAATGAGAGAAGGCGGCCCTTATTTATATCGGTGAAAGAATCTGCCTTCTCCCAGAGAATTTCAATGAACGATCTAGCAGACTTCTCATATTGAGGAGTAACCCTACCAGTGAGTGAGTCAATGACTCTTCCCTAATCATCGGGAATACCCATAGATAATTTCAAAAAGAAAAATCTATCTTTCCAATCCTTTATGGACTTGTGGATTAGTCCGAAAAGGTTTATCTCCCTCGGAGACAACGAGATTCAATCATCACTTTGGACGAATAAAAAAATAACTTGACAGTGGTGGAGTTAAATTTCAACCCACAAAGATGAAAACATATGTAGAGGTTGCAAAGATACCTAATAGCGTTTGCATAGAATCTGGCAATAGGAACGCCAAAATCCTTGAACATCTGAAGCAGCTCGTGCACAATGGGAATGTGAAGACCATCCCTAAGGTAAATTTTGTAAATAGTGATGAAGTCATTAGGCGGAGCGTAAGCTCTGTCATCTTCACCAGGCACCACATACAGGATTTCCCTGGGTATTCCAAATTGGGAATACAACCTTTTGATGTCATTTCCGATGAGCACCGATCGAGTATCAGCGACGTGAACGGCCATGGAGCGATACTCAGTAGAGAGGTGAAGTAATCGGAAAGAAAAATGGTTCAAGAGAGAGTTAGGGTTTGAAGATTGAAGAAGAAGGTAAAAAATGACCTGAAATAGTGCCGGATTTATATCAAACTTTTTGTGTTTGAAAAGGTGCCACGCTCGAATTGAAAGGACGCATGGTTTCGAGAAATGACATGATTACAAATCACTTGAAAAATCGTCCTCATTAATAATGTGGAGAACAACACCCAAGGTAAATCTCAAATAACAAGTTGGTTTCTTGCTACTGATAGAACCAGTCTGGAGACCATGTCTCTCTGAAGATTTTGTTCACTACAAATACTTTATCTCACTGGAGATCTTTTTGTCTCCGGAAACTTTGTTCTCATCGGAGACCTTTTTCTCACTGGAAACTTTGTTATCTTTAGAGACATTTTTCTCTCAGGAAGCCTTGTTTCTCCAGAGATCCTGTCTCTCCAGAGCCCTTGTTCACTCCCGAAATTGTCTCTCTAAGGAGACTTTGTTCACTCTGGAGATCGTGTCACTTTGGAGACCTTGTTCACTCTTGAGACATTGTTTCTTCGGAGATCTTGTCTCTTCGGACTCTATGTCTTTCGATTTCATCCACTCTGGAGACCTTGTTTCTCTAGAGACCTTATTATTTCAGAGATCTTGACACTCCAAAAACCTTGTCACTCCGGAGATCTGGTCACTTTAGAGATCTTGTCTCTCTGGAATCTTTGTCTTTTGATTTCATCAACTCCGGAGACCTTATTTCTTGAGTGACCTTGTTACTTCGGAGATTTTGTCTCTCCGAAGATCTTATCTCTCTGGTGAACTTGGCACTCTGGAGACATTGTCTCTCAAGAATCCATATCTTTCTTATCTTTCTTATCCCTTCGGAGACCGTGTCTTTCCAGAATCCTTATCTTTCTTGTCCTTTCGGAGGCGTTGTCTCTTTGGAAATCTTGTCTTTCCGAAGACCTTATCTCTTTAGAAATTTTGTCTCTTCGGAGATCTTGTCACTCCGAAGCTATTCATTCATTCCAGAGACCTTGTCTCTTCGAAATTCTTATCTTTCTAGTATCTCTGGAGACCTTATCCCTTCGGAGATTTTGTCTCTCCAGATACCTTGTTCATTCTGGAAGATTTGTCACTCCAGATTTTTTCCTCTCACTCCAGACTTAATCAATTTCTAGAGTTTGATCACTCTCGCTCAGTTCCATCTCTGATTGATTTCAGGAAAATCAGCTATAAGGTGATTATGCTAAGATAACAATAGAGAGTAGATGGGAAAGGAGTACACCATCGATGAACATATCAGAGGTTTAAAGTTAACAATCTCTGGCATGGGGGGCTAGTGATGAGTACAGTTACAAATAGGCTTACGTGATGAAAGGCCACTCGGGTCATGATGCGAAATGGGCTGGAATAACATCGAGGCCCATGAAAGAAGGCCCAACAAAATGCCATTCAGTGAACTCCTAGGTTATATGCACGATGCGCACGATCTAACATTTGGAGACTATAACTGCTTCAGTTTAACTTCGGATGCCTTAACTGCTTCAGTTATACTTTATCGAGCATGATGTCACAAGTCATGAGGAATCGAACAGAGAAAGAACTGAACTGTCTGGGTATCATATACAAGGAAAGAACGTCTAAGATGAAGGAAAGACTAGAAAAAGGAGACCAGACCACTCAAGTGTAAATCCCACTACTTGGACTGTTAATCGAACAAAAAATGGACAACGCACTTGAACTAAAATACCATTTTATTTCTTCCTTTAAAAAATTTATTCTCAATTTTTAGATAAGAATTGAGTTGAGCGTCGGAGTGCCTTTTGGGGAGTAAGTCTCGATTGTACTCTGATTCTTGGTTTAATTGTAGTGTGCAGATTTTGGATTGTCAAAGATGGAGTGGAGATCCTACTTACAAAGAAGGCGTGATCAAGATCCGTTATGAATCTAGAATCCTAATACGTATCATAGAGGGATTGGTAAAACTCCTTTTTAAGCTTTGGGTTCAGGAACCTTATTGATTTTAACATGTTATTTTGCTTATTTATGAATTTTTTTCCCATTTCATTAGCATATATATCAATTGTAGAAATAGAGATTCAAGTGCTAGAACTAAGAGAGGAAACATTGATAATAGAAATTGATTAAGAATTTCATAGCAAAAGAAGAAACCCACATTTATAAAAAAGTGTACTATATGTCATTCTACAGAACTCATTTTTTGTCTTTCTTCTTCCCCATTGATAGACTCTACTTGTCTTTCTAAAATATCATTTCTATTATAATTATGTAAAATTCATTTGTTTAATGCCATGCATGATTTTAGTTAGAAACCAAGTAGAATTTTGAGTATTGTTAGGCTAACCCTTATTAGACAAAATTTCTATACCCTCAGCTCAGAATGTCTATCCAACAAATGACAAAACGATTGAGAATTTACATGAAGATGTTACGTTAAGTTGTCTCTATTAGTTGAGTTCATTACGTCTGATTTAAGCTTTTGAAATTTATGGTGTTTCTCTTTGATGGTCTTGTTAATTCTCCAACTTCTTAAAAACTCAGGAAGGATTTGTTTATGAAGATGGGGAGTCTGATAATGAAAGATAGTAATTGGATGTTCATATCTTTGGTAGTTAATCCAATAGCTTTGACGTAATGTTGTTGTTAAGATTATCTTGGTATTCTTGTTAGGAGTCTTATCTATAAGGATTTTAGTTGAATTGGGTGAAATTGAATGATGTCACCACAATATAATGTTTCATGACAAGTGTATTGAGGCAACCAAAGTTTTGTCTAAAATAGCAAGTCAGAACCTATTGAAATAAGACTTCATTGTGCAAGAGTCGGAAGGATATATACAAAATTAAACTTGTCTAATACCACCGTGTAAACAATCTGTAGGTGCATTTACCTGTTACTATTTTCAAGGAGAAAAATAATTTTGTGAACAAAAATTTTGGACTATACAGAAAATCTTTGAGTGGTAGGAAATGAAGCTTTTCATAGAATGATAAGCAACCCATTGTGATAAGAAAAAGGAATTTGGATGATAAGCACTCCAAAATGTGATAGGTGAACTTTTAAGGATAATGAATAACCCTCTAGGGAAGATTTATCCAAGATTCTACTTAGAATTTTTATTTGTATCTTGCAGCTAACTTTTTTCTCCCCTATACAAGTCACGTGGATGGGCAATATGGAATACAATCTATTTAAGCCATATATATGGTGAAGAAGAGTAGAGATTAACTCAAAAATAATTATTCTCTAGTTCTTTTTCACCAAAAAAATGACAGCCGAAGAATAAATAAAGGGATAAGGGAGTCGAGGCCACATAATTAGCCATCC
>JAODPA010033521.1:0-12354 GCA_025585075.1 Nepenthes mirabilis | reverse complement strand
AGACCTAATTTATAGGTTATAATATATAAATATTCTTCAATGATTAATATTTAAACTAATTTTCATATAATCAGTCTTAATTAGTGAAGTTTATTGTTGATTTTTTATTCATAATAGTCCTTTGCAGATTGGTGACACTTATTTTACTGTTCACGTTTACCATTTTCTTGTGGAGCTTTTAGTTCTCATTGCTATTCACCATCCAATTTTCACTATAATTCACCATCTTTTAATTTAAGAGGCTTAAACCTCTTGAAGTTCTAGACTTGTGGGTGTTCTTCATCAATGATCTTTCAGAAAGAAGCTGTTAATCGTGTATTTTGATAATATTGTGGGAAAAATAATTTAAACATTTTAACCAATTTGACATGCATAAGTTTATATAATACAACTAAAAGGGGCGTACATCATTTTCTATATTCTTTTGTCATCTTGTTTTGATGGCTTTTATGATTGTGATGCTGCCATTATATCATATGGTTAAGTAAGTCGAATAAATCACTAGTCAAGTGAGATGAATTTGACAATAGCCTAGGAAGAAAATTTATTATGATATTGTTTATGAGTCAATAATAAAATTTTATATAGTATTGTGGATCATATTATTGAAATCTAATATTAATAATATTTATGACAGTTGATGATTGGTTTCAAGGGACTGGCCAAATATGCTTCTATCGCCACTTATGAGGGTCGATAATATTAGTGCCAGCAAATGACTTGGGTAAGTCAGAGAGACTGGTGATCAATATTTTTACTTTTTAGCATAAAATAAATTTATCTTTTTTATAGAGTCATATTAAGCTTTATCATGATAAATTATTACTTGTAATGTTGATTCTAAATTGTTATTTTATCTTATAGTGATCTTTTCATGACAGCTATGAAGGGCATGATTGATGCCTCATTTCATGGGTTTTAGATAAGCCATTTTGTGGTATTTGCTCAAATAGAATCTTTAAATCTCTAAAATTTTCTTGTGTATCTTCATTTTACGGATAGCAAATCTACCATTGATGTATAAAAATTGGTCTGATTCTTTTACAGATCTTGTGTATAGTAAAATTTATATATATTGAGCTTGAAGTTTTTCTTTTTAAAAAGCCATTACTACATTTAGAAATATCCATTAATTTGAAACTCACTTAGAAAGTTATATTTTAAATTGAACATTTTTAAAATGATAAGTGTGTTAGATAAAAATCAATTATCATGTAGAAATATACTCAAACATAGATAAAATAACGAAACAACTTAAGAAATGAAATACTAATATCCTGCCTGATGCGTCATTAGGTCCTGGTTACTGTGCTGATTAAGGAACGTTCGAATTTCTCGTGTCGGGTTGAATACGAATGGGTCTAGTCTCTATATTTCTCAACCTGAGCCCTGCGTATCACAGATAGCTAACAAAAGATCAGAGGATTGGCCGAACTTACTCTTCAATTTATCCTCTGACACCCAAATCAATTATCTTTCCAAGAGAATAAAAAGATGTAAGAGTGTGAAGGTATGCGAAATGTAAAATGCAATAACAATCGAATACAAGGGGTGTGAGTAAGAATTAGAGGAGGTTTGGGCTTCTTTTGTGCATTTCGGAGAGTGGCTCACGATAGCGCCTGGACGAGAGCGATGATTTTTAGAGGAAAGAGAGTTGGGTTCTTTCTTTACTCTTTTGTGAGTTTAGACTCGAGTTTGTGTTTGAAATTTTGCTTGTATCACCTCTCCCTTTTTCCAATTAAGGAAAAGGGTATTTGTAAAGCTCCGTGGCAAAGGCTTTGGGCACTGGGGCTAGTGACATGTTTCCTACCTAGGTTTATTGCTTGTTGAGCACTGGCAATGGCTACTGGTGTCAGGTGTCGTCTTGTAGTGGTGAGGGGACAGTCGTTAGGCGTGGCCGACACGGGTATGATTACTTTTCACTAGGATTTGTTGAGCCACTACTGGTCGGTAGGCATGGCGGCTTGTTGGAGTTGAGTTTGTCCGTCATTGGCTGACATTTTCTGAGCCTGTGTTTTTGCATTGGCAGTCTACCGTTTTCGAGGGGGCGCATGCGGACCGTAATTTGGTGTGCGTCAGGAGCTGTGGGATAGTTCTGGTGCAGCCTATTTGGCCTAGTATGCACTTCGAGGTACTGGGCCTTGCGTGTGGCTCTCTGGGCCTCATTGTCCAACTGGATCTCTCTGTTGGTTGTGCCTCATTCCTGGCCAGCCAATGTTCATATTGGACCCATCACTAGCCCCCATGCTTGGGGGCGGCCTCCTGTCGGTCTTTGGTATGTCAGATGATAGGCCATGGCCTGCCATGCCAGCCCATGGGTTTCTTCTCGAGGTGCTCCGGTCACCTGTTCCTGAGGGTATCGTTCCTTTCCCATGTGGTTCTGCAACTTTTCGTAGCATGTCACAGAGATTCGATGCTTTGTTTAGGAAGATTTTGACTTGAAGCTTGGTTCAACGTCTAGGCCCTTCCTGTTCTCTGATTGATGGCCATTGGGTGGCGTGCCCCTTTGCTGGGTGCACATCTGCCCTCCTACGTGGCTATAAATTGGAGGGTTTCTTGACTTTGGCTCCCAAGACTATTCCCATGTCGACAAATCAATGTGGAGACCTTGGGTTATCCCATGTTTCATGGTGTCCTGTACGAGAATCGGATTGATCTTTAGAAGGTTTGAAGCTGCTCCTAAAGCTCGTTGCCATGCCTCTTCTAAGGGTGTCTTCTCATTTTAATGAGGGTGGTTAGGCCACTCTACAATCATCACGTGTCTTCTCTCTACCAGGCCTTGATGTTTAGCCTCTAGAGAAGCCTTGGGAGCTAGAACCTTGATTCCAACTCAGTGGCCTTTGGGAATGCTCTATCCCTTGCTCCTTTCGTCGCTAGTAATCTCCAGGGGTTGCTAAAGGAGGCGCATCCGGGGTCCTGTCGGGTAGGACCATCAGCGATTTTCTGGGTCCTTGGCCTTGGCAATTGATCTCAGGGCGGAGGCCTTTCCTTTGTTGTGATGGTGTGTTGCTCATTCTTCAGCAAAAGAATGGCTTTCTATCTGCGCTTTGCGGGACACGGTTCTTCGGGTGGATGTGGTCGAGTGGAGGGCTTTCTCCACCAGCGTGTTTTTCTAGACGCAGTTTCCTGAGCGTGCATCGTTACTCTTCAGCTCTGTGTATTTTACGTTATTTATTTATTTATTTATACTTTTGCTGATATAAGTCTTGTACTTTGTAAAAGGATTTCGAAGAATAAAAATGTTGGCATTTGCCTTTTCCCTTGTGTCGCCAAAGTTATTTCATTGTTGTTTCCCTGTATGACTTAAGGGTTGAATTGCCCTTGCCTCATTGCACGTGATTAGCCATTCATCGATTTATAGGTCAAGGGGTCGGTGGTTCGACCTTTTGACGGTCAGCCCCCGAGACCAATTTCAGACATTTAGCGGAACGACCAGATCTAAGCCGTCTAGGGGTACACGTTGTTCACATTCTTTCTCGGGCAACGGAATGCTACTAGTTAGGATCGCATCCATCAAATCATATTTGTGTATTTATTGCTTGGCAGTCGTAGAGCCATCATGTCATAATGATTTTTTCTCGAAAAATTGTGATGCCTTAGGATGGCACCACATGGTGGCATCACTTTGGGCGGTCAGTCGCCTTGCTTTCGTCAAATGATGCCACTTCTTTCAGGGGATTTCTCTTATTTAAGCGCCAAGGATCCCCCATTGCTTTGGCACCCGTTGTCTTTGCTAGCGCACTTATCCAGATTTCATGATCTCTCTTTCCCTTGTAATGCTCCAACTTTCGAATGGCTGACGAGAAGCACATCTTCATTGCTGAGTTGCTGGCTTGGCTAGCTGGACTGTCTTTCTCTTTTGAATCCGAGCCTTCTATTGAGGAATCAAGATGGGAGAAGTAAGAGTCGAGGGAGCGTGATGAGGCATACTCCACCGCCGCAGCGGTTGCAGCAGGAGGATGCCAATATGAGTCCTCAGTCCTTGGGCTGATGGGGTTCCTGAGGGCACCGCCAGGCTTTGAATTTGAAGGGGCCACAAACTCCTTGAGTCACCATGGGCCTGACTACATAGGCCGAACATTCTGTGTGCCTAATGGGCGATTGAGGAAGCAGAACGCTGGGTGCAGGCCGCCATTGCAGACGTTGATCGGAGTCAGGTACTGGCTGATTACCTCAAACAAGCCCTATCAGAATTTGAGGCACGGTCGTCGTAGCTTATTGAGGCCAATGCTCAAGCTCAAAGTCAGATTGCGACGCTCCAGGAGGAACTTCGGTTGTGCCGAGAGTCGCTTTGGGACCAAGGTAGCGGTGCACGCGGCTAGAGGTCGAGGATCCGCATAGAGGAGATTACCCCAATCCTAGAGGGACGTTTTCAGGATGGGATCTTCCTAAGCCGGAGGATCACCTCTCTGGTGATGTCTAACTTCCCGGTGGGCTTCCTGGACTCCCGAAATGAGGAGGCTTGTAAGCGCTCAGAATCGACTGAGTTCTTGGCTTCGGAGGCTGTGGAGCCATAGGTAGCTTTCGTTGTATTTTGAGGCTGTTGGATGCCTTTAGTTGTAAGGAAATTGCATTAATAAAATTTTATTTTGGTAAATTCACTTGTTTGTGTTGTCGTGCCATTCCTGGGATCTGGCATCCATACTTTCAAATGGGCAGATGGACAGGCCGTCACTGAGGCAGCGCCTAGTGGTTGAGGGCTTCGCATTTATTGCTGTTGTGATAATTTGGATTTGATGGGTAGTGGTAGTGATCGTCACAGGACAACGTGTTAGGAGTCATCATTGGCTGACTAGAGAGACGAGTCGTTACCTGTGGAAGGGACGCGTGTCACGGCCATCATTAAGGAAAACCCTCGAATCTCCCCTATGACGCCGCTTGGGGCTCCTTGCTCTGGCCTATTTAAGCACTGCCCTCCACTATTATTTACACTTCCAATTCCCTCTTATTTCTCACTTCATCGAAAAGAAAAAAGCTATTTGCCTTATCCATGGCTCGCAAGAACGTTCACGATACTAAGTCCATCATCTCCTGCAGCGCCGTCGTGGCCTTGTACGAGAGGTACCGCATCCCGAGTAACATTGTCTATCTCCTTCAGGGCGAGGACAGTAGAGCATGCGCCCCTCCAGAGAGATTCATCACTGTCTATGAGGCCCATATGAAGGGCGAGCTTCGTTTTCCTGTGGCGTCGGAGCTATACGGGATCCTATTGTCCCTACGAGTCCCTATAGCATGACTTCACCCCAACACTGTGCGTTATCTACTTTCCATATGCATCTTCGCTTGTCTCTGCAAGCATGAGTTTGGCGTCCAGTCGGTGAAGGTCATCTTTCGCTTCAACCAAGCGGATGACTAAATTTCCATGTCACCATGTCTCAACTTCAACTTTCGTGAGGTGAACCTCGACTCTATGAAGCATTGGAAGGATCGGTTCTTCTTTCTGGAGGTTCCTTAGGAGTGGGCCATTCTCAATGTGTGGGGCTTTGCTTAGGTCTACTTCACTAATGAGTTGGGTCAGGGAGAGAGAGAAAAGGAGAAGGCGCTTATGGGCCTCATCCTGCGGAAGGTCAAAACATTTTGCATATAGGGGTACTATTTGACCCCAGAGGTCTTTGCCCAGGTCGGGTGGGAACCAACCGGTGCCACAACGGCGCCTGTCGTTCGAAAAAGGAAGCCTAGGACGCTGGTTATATGGGATTCGCCCCGTGAGTCAGTTTAGCGGTAGGATTCTTCTTCTTCTTCTTCTTCGGAGTCTTCTTTGAGTGGGGACTTGGCAGCCTTGAAGAGACTGAGGCGGGCAGGCAGCACTTAGATCGAGAGGACTTTGATTTCGCCGACCTTGTCAAGCCATCCCCTTGGATCTTGCTTGCCGGCTTCGGCTAGTGTCACTTTCACGTTGTCGAGGCTAGCATTAGGGGAATAGGAGGCGGCGAGTGAGGCCCTGCCAATTTTTGCAGTTACCCTTACTCAATTCAGGGTCCCCGCCATTGATAATTCACTGGTCGTGGAGTTTGCGTTGGGTCCTTCTGCTGGTGCTACTACAAGAACTCCCCACGAGGATCAGCCGGCGGAGCTTGCAGTGGAGGTGGTCGTCGTGGCCAATGAAGTTGAGGCCGCTGTTACTGTTGGTGAGTTCGTTGGGGCGGCACAAGAGGCCGTTGTTGATGTGTCTGTATGGGGCCTCTGAAAATTACTGTCCTAGAGTCTATTGTGGTCTTCGGTTCACGCAAGTGGACCTACATGGGACCCCTTGTGCCTGAGGTCCGTGAGGGTGCATGAGAGAAAATTGCTCATGCCTAGAGCCCCTAGCTATGCTCGTGTTGGACTCGTCCAATGTCGCGGAGGAGTCCTTTCTCGAGGTGTGATCTCTTCATCTCCCAGGCTCTACTTTTGCTTGCCGATCTCCTCTTTACAATAGGAAATTGCTACTTTTTTTGCACAGTTCGACGTTGGTTCGCCTTGTTAAGATGGGTCTGTTTTGCTGGGATGAACTCATCCGCTAGTGGGACGAGGAGCTTGCTAGTCAAGACCAAGCCCTACTGGAAACCCTACAAATTGCAACTAGGAGCGGGAAAGACGAGATAGCTAGTCTGAGGGAGGAGCTATCTGCCCTAAGGGAAGAGAAGGCCTACTATATCGACCACTCGTTGGACGAGGGCTAGTTCGGTTTTAAGGCCATAGTAACCGAACCCTTGTGGGGTCTTAGGCCATCAACCGCACAAGATTGTATCGACGCTCAGCCCCATCGGAAGGCATCGTAGCTTATGTGTATATGGTCCAAACCCGTCCATCGTCGTTGACTGATGGTGCTTTCTCCCTCAGGGGGAGGTCGTTGCACGCCTGTCGTATGAGCCCCTTAAGGTTTTAGTGGCTGTCTAGTAGGGGGCTTCCAGAGCCCCCATGCTTGGTTGTTCCACTGCTAAAGGGCCTTTCAACACAGAGTTGAATTTTGCAATTCAATCATGTGTAAGTCGTTTGGCATGGCGCCAAGGTTTTTTGACCGTCCTGGGGTCTATTCGCTGGTGGACGAACGTTCTCCTGACTTTGAAGCAGTCTAGATTGCTTCACTTTACGAAATGGCAAACACGTATGCATTCACATGAACAATCAACAAAAAAGAGAGAGCAACGATTTTATTAACTGAAACATGATACATGCATCATGATACATGATGCACTCAGGATAATGCATGCGAACCTTACCTAGGCATGTCCAAGGACTATTGATTGTATTTCTTGCGGTGGGTGGCATTCCAGGTCTTAGTGACCAGCTTGCCGTCTTGGGTGCACAATTTGTATGCCCCATTCCGGCGGATCGTTGAGATAAGGAACGACAACTCCCAATTCGAGAGTAGCTTATTCTTGTGAGTAGCCTTGCCCGTTGCCTCTAGACTCCATAGGACCAAGTCCCCTATCTCAAGCTGTTGATCCTTTACCTGTTTGTTATAGTATTGCGTGACGCGTTGCTGATAGGCCGCCGTCCTCAGCCCCGCGGCATCACAGACCACCAGGAGCAGGTCTAGGTGCTCCCTAAGCCTCTGAGAATTGTTAGCTAGATCGAAGCATTAGATATGAAGATTAAGCAGCCTGACTTCCACTAGGATGATCGCTTCGGCTTTGTAGTACAGACTAAAGGGTGTCTCCCGCGTCAGCATTCGTGGTGTCGTCCAGCATGGCCATAACACGGACGATAATTTGTTTGCCCAGAAACCCCTTGCATCTTCTAATTTAGTCTTCAGCCCATGCAGTAGTGTCCGAGTCATCACTTTGACCTGGTCGTTGGCTTGCGGGCACGCTCAAACGTGTGGACTAGTTTGGCGCATAGGCTTGCATAGTACTTAGTAAATCCTTCCTAGCAAATTGGGTTTCGTTATTGGTCATTATGACCTTGGGAATCCTGAATCGGCAAACAATGCTTTGGCGGATGAAGTCTGTTGCATTGTACTCGGTTATTCACCCCAGAGGGGTGGCCTCTACCCACTTAGTGAATTAGTCAATATTGACTATGAGGAATTTCCTCAACCTGGGCGCTAGGAGTATGGGGCCCAGGATGTCGATCCTCCATTGCCCGAAGGGCCACGGGCCTATAGGCTTTGTAACTCCATGTGGGGCTGATGAGTCATACTTTTGTGGACTTGGCAGCTATAGCATTTTTTTGACAAAATCTATGGCATCACGTTTCATTGTGGACCGGTATAGACCTTATCGCATGATCTTGAATGCGAGGTTCTTCCCTCTGACTTGTGTGCCGCAGATGCTGATGTGTACCTCGCCTAGCGCGTATTTGACCTCTTCTAGTGTGAGGCATTTCATATAAGGGGTTGAATACTCCTAGCGGTACAACCTTCCGTCGATGATCGCATACTACCCGGTTGTCTTTTTTATGTGTCTGGGTGCCATCCTTCAGGTACCTCCTGTACGGGGTATCCAGTTGCCGCTGTCGGCTACTTGCGGCATCTCGCGTTTTGAGTTGTCGATGCTTGGGGTGGCAAAGACTTCCCGTATGCTCCTGGCGTACTGCTTCAAAGACCCTGACTCAATGGCCTTGGCCAACTTGTCTACCTTTCAATTCTCCGCCCTGGGGATATGCACCACCTTGGCCTTTTCGAACGCCTGAGCTTGAGCTCTCGCCCTGACTTGGTACCTAGCAAGCAAGAAAGTCTCTTAGATCTGGTTGACCACCAATTTCGAGTCGCTGTAGACAATTAATGACCTTGTTGAGCACTGCTTAGCTAGCCTGAGTCTCACAAGGAGGGCCTCATATTCAATGACGTTATTGGTTATTGGGAATCCAAATGTCAGAGAGTACTTTATCTCCGAGCTGCCTGGAGTTCCGAGAACTATGCTAGCCTCGCTCTCTACTTGTGTTGACAATCCGTCGATGTGTAGGGTACATACCGGTGCCTCTAGAACATCTGCGCTTTCTGTCTGATTGGGGGCGTCAAGAACAAGGGTTGTCATTTTGACCACAAAGTTAGTGAAGGCCAACCCTTTAAGGCTGATTGCGGTCAGAACACCACGTCAAACTCACCCAATTTTATTTCCCACTTGACTAATTGTCCGGAAGTCTCCGATTTCTGCAGGATCCTTTTCAGCAGCTGGTCGATTAGCACGACGATCTTGTGTGCCTAAAAGTATGATCACAGTTTTCTGGCGGAGTAGATGAGGGCCAGAGCGATCCTTTCGGCGTGTGAGTTGTGAGACTTTGTGTTTCTTAGCACCTTGTTTACATAATACACAGGCTGTTGCACATCTCCTTGTTGACGGATGAGGATCGAGCTCAGGGCCGTGTCCGACATCGCCAGATAGAGGTACAGTTCCTCGCATTCCGAACGCAAGGTTAGGAGTGGCAGGTTGGAGAGATATTCCTTAAGCTTGTGGAACATCGCCTCACACTCGGCAGTCCATCAAAATTCAGTCGCCTTCATCCCTCGGAGGGCCTTAAAGAACGGTAAGTACTTTTCTACTGACTTTGTCAGGAACTGAGAAAAGCGGCGATTCTCCCTATGAGCTTTTGGACCTCCTTCATGGTTCATGGAGGGCTCATGTCAATGATGGCTTTTATATTCTTCGGGTTCATCCCGATGTCTCGTTTGGATACTATGAAGCCCAAGAATTTTTTGAATGTTACTCTAAATACACACTTGGTTGGGTTGATCATCCTTCTATGTGTCCAAAGTACCTCAAAGGTCTCGGCCAAGCCACAGACATGGTCGTTGGTGACTTTGCTTTTGACAAGCATGTTGTCCACGTTCACCTCCGCGTTTCGTCTGATTTGGGCTTTGAATATCTTGTTCATCGGCTACTATTAGGTAGCACCGGTATTCTTTAGACCAAAAGGTATGACCGTGTAACAATAGGACTTCTGGTTGGTTATGAAAGTGGTATATTTTTTATTATCAGGACTCATACTGATCTGATTGTAACCCGAGTAGGCGTCCATCAAACTTAGGAGTTCATGGCCAGACGTGGAATCAACTAACTAGTCGATTCTCGGTAGCAAAAAACTGTTCTTCGGGTAGGCTTTGTTCACATATCCGTCACTTGCTATTGCTCTTTTTTTTACGGGGATAATGTTTAACAGTCAGTTCGGATATTGGATCTCCCTTATAAATCCTGTGTCGAGTAGCCTTTTTACTCCCTCTCTTATGGCGATCAGTTTTTTAACAAAGTGGTTCTTGTGTGCTTTTGCCAGACGGGTTTCTGATAGGGATCGAAGCCCAACTTGCATACCATTACTCTGGTCAGTATCCTGGGCATATCCACAGGGGTCCATTTGAAGACATCGGAATTCTGCCTGAGGAAGCTCACAAGCTGGTCACAGACCGGCGTAAGAAGGGAGCTACCTATATGTATACATTTCTCGAGCTCATTGCGGTCTAGGGGAACCAAGTCGGTTGACTCGCCGGACTGGGCTTGTTGGAGGCTGGACTCATATCAGAAGTCTAGATTCTCAACAGGCCGACAAAGAGTGGCTGGAGCGACCTAGGACAGGTAGCATGTCTGTCCGATCACCTAGTCGCCCAGTGTCTCCTACTCCATACGGTGTTTGGAACTCCACCTTCAGGTGAGGGATTGACGTTACCGTCCGAAAGGTGGTCAGGAACGGTCGGCCCAGGATGGCGTTCTAAACTGATGACAGGTTGATGACAAGGAATGTGAGCATCCAGGTGGCCGTATGTGGGTGAGTCCCCATCGTGACCTTAAGTTGGACTTTTCCCTATACGAGCACCAGCTTATTATCCAGGCCATACAAGGGACCCTTGGCTGCTTTCATCTGGTTCTTTTTTAATCCAAATTTAAAGAATAGTTGTGAGGTATAGTAAATTTCGAGAATTTCCATTATCAATGAAAATTCATTTTAGCTGATGCATCGTTTGAAACGAGGGCAGATATAACCAGAGGGTCAGAATGGGGATCGTTACATAAGTTATATTGCCATCGCTGAAACTAATAACATTAGTCCTATCCCCTATCCTTGGCCTCTAGTAGCTCGATGTGGTCTCGGAACGGTCGTAGGTGCTACCCTTGGTTCAGGCTGTTCGCCTGTACGGCTACCCATCGAGGGGTCGTGGCCATGGGCTGCTGTGTCTTTCATTGGCGCACTAGCTTGTGCTCGAGTATTGACCATTTTCTGACTTTAAGTGTAAACATAATAATAGGTGGTTGGACTTTCTTATCGTTCCCATAGACGACAGCAATGATATGTCCTTAGATTTGAGTTACTATGCGGATTAGGAAGCCTTCAAATTTCTCACATCAGGTTAAATACAGCGCACCAGAAACAACTAACAGGAGATCAAATGATTGACGGGATTTGCCTTTTAATTTATCCTCTAACGCTCAAATTAGTAATCTTTCCAAGAGAATAAAAATATATAAAAGTGTGAAGGTATGCGAAATATAAAATGTAATGATATTCGTATGCAGGGGGTATGAGTGAGAATTAGAGGAGGCTTTGGCTCCTTTTGTGCACTTTGTAGAGTGGCTCACGACGGTCACTGGATGGGAGTGATAGTTTCTAGAGGAAAGAAAGTTGGGTTCTTTCTTTACTCTTTTGTGAGTCTGGACTCGAGCTTGTATTTGAAGTTTATCTTGTATCACCTCTCCCTTTCTCCGGTGAAGGAGAAGGATATTTGTAGAGTTTCGTGGCGAAGGCTTTAAGCGCCGAGGCTAATGACAGGTGTCCTATTTGGGTTTGCTACCTGCTGAGCATTGGCAGCGGCCACCGGTATCAGGTATCGTCTTGTGGTGGTGTGGGGACCGTCATTAGGCGTGGCCAACAAGGGCCTGACTACTTTTCGTTGGAATTTATTGAACCACTGTCGTTCGGTAGGCGCGGCGGCCTACCAGAGTTGAGTGCATCCGCCATTGGTTGGCATTTTCTGAGCTCGCGTTTCTACATTGGCAGTCTACCGCTGTCGAGGGGGGCACATGCGGATTGTGATTGGGTGTGCAGTAGAAGCTGTTAGATGAGCTTGGATATGGCCTGTTCGGTCCAAGATCCACTTTGCAGTATTGGGCCTTACGCGTGACTCTCTGGGCCTCATTGTCTAATTGGATCTCTCTGCCGGTTAGGTCTCATTTTCGATAAGCCCATGTTCGTGTTTGAACCATCTCCGCCATTGACATCAATATCAATTGTTACAATCATTGCTATTTTTTTATCGGTTTGGATCATCTACACTCTTAATACTCCATTTGATGATATATATGTATGTATATTAGGCTATCAAGCCAAGAACCCTCAAACTCAAAACCCATTTATAGGTAATTTTTTACTAAAATATTTAAGGTGATGGTCATTATTTATTGAGAAAGTGAATGATTATAAATATTTAAAAATAAGAAAAAT
>JAODPA010033510.1:0-12354 GCA_025585075.1 Nepenthes mirabilis | reverse complement strand
AATTTATTTTTATCATTTTATTTAATTTAGTTTTGATGGGTATGGTTATCTAAGGGCCGGCCCAAAAACTCAACCCACTAAAAAAATAGAAGTCCGGAGGACAGTGGCCCATCACGCGACCTGGCAAGCTAAGGTCCAGACAGTAGTATGATTAGCCTAAGCAGATTGACCTGTAATTGTTCGGTAAGGAGTGCATGCTTAGAGTTGCGCACAATGCCACCCCCTATGGTTGCCTCTCCTACATGACCATTAACAATCTAATAAATATCTGCAGAATATCCACCCGTAGGTGTATCACTCCAAGATGGCAAGTATAACTCTGTAATATTCTCAGAAAAGGCAACGTTTACCATGTATACGCCCTACGATCACTGATACAGCTTAGCGGATTGGCACGGGCAACCAACATTAGCCGTGAGGCCCAAGGAAGGCCACACCGTCTCCAGTGATATAAATACTCTTTTACCTCTGTGGAGAAGGAGGACTTCTGGCTTAGAAAAGTATCCCTAAGGACAAACTTCGAAATGCTCTCCAAACCCTCAGACTCTTAAACGCAATAAAATGCCACAAAGCCATTTCTTGCCGAGCATACCCGTTAGAGCTCAATCATTCATCTCAAAACTACTTCCCAATCGAGTACATTTATCAGAACTCAATCTTCTATCTCAAAACCATTCCCCAACCAAGTGCACCTGTCGAAGCTCGATTCTTCATTTTCAAGCAGCTCCCCAACTAAAGACACTCATCAGAGCTTAATCCATCATTTCTCAAAACTATTCCCTAACCAAACACACTCATCGGAGCACAATCCTCCATCTCAAAGCTGCTCCCCAATTGAGCACATTCACCGAAGCTCAACCCTCTGTAGACACTCAATCTCCTGAAACATACATCCGTACATTATTCATTCATCATCTTATCTTTCTATCAGACAGAAAAAATTTATGATTTAAATATCGGAAGACATACCAGGAAAAGAGTCCCGCTATCATCTGACCTTTTATTTGTCATTTGTGGTATGTAAAATTCAGATTCAAAATACCAAAAATTGAACTCACTTTAACTCAACCTATTGGAAAGATCAATGCGACCCTTCCTAATTCATTCAAAAATTTAGATCCAATTACGCATTAAATTTAACATTATTAGAGAGTATAATTAGTTTTAAATTACTATTCTATCACAATGCTCTATGTCTTTCATGTTTGTTAGTTTCTTTCCTTAAACCACAACTTATTGATACTTTTTTAGATATATTTTTTGACTTATATTTATGTATTTGAATTACATTAAATTTTCTTGCTTCATCTGGTCATATGTATGAAATTATAATAAATTTTGTAATAAGATTACTATTTTTTATTTTTAAAAAAATTGAAGTTTCAAACATGGTGTCCTATTCAGTCGGCGGTTGTGGAGACGTTCCAGAGAACGGAAAATTGACCGTTATGACAATAAAAATGCAAAAGAAAATTCAAATTTTGTTTGAAAATCACCCCGAAACAGAATTCGGTTGGGCAAATACGAAGCAAGTAGGTTTGTAAAGGGGCACTGCACAGTTGTATAAAGCTTTCGCGGAACCAAAAAGACTGTTCTCCTCTCTCTCTCTCTCTACTGAATACTTACCATAAAGCAGATCGAGGCAAACCTCTTTGAAAAAGATCATGGCGAATGCGAGAGTGTAGTAGTCTCAAAGCAAAAGCACCCAACATGAAAAGAAAAGGATTATGTTATACCCCGAGCCTTTAACTGCCTCTCTCCTCTCTCTCTTCCTCTTTCTCAAGCCCTCATTGTGTTGCAGAATCAACGATCCCAGATTTTGGCCAACATTTTTTTCAGCTTGATTTGTTTAGATTTGATTGCATTTCCTCGGGTTTTGATGGTGGGAATCTAAAATTACTTTTCAATTCTTTCAGTTTCTTTGAGTTTTTTTTTTTTCATTTTTTGTGAGTGGATTAGTTTTGAAGCTTTAAGCCGGAGCGGAATGGCGGCGAGTGAGGGGTTATCGTTTAGTGTGGCGTCTGTTGTGGAAGATGTTCTTCATCAGCAATGGAATCGCCCTAGAGCTCTCGATTTGGAGACCAGACGAGCTGAGGAAGCTGGTAACTTTTGCTTTTTGAATACCTTTAACGTTGAAGCCCATTTGAATATTTATGCTTGTTAATTTGATATCTACGTTAATTACTTTTCCTCTTTTGAGTTGAGAAACAGAACATCTAGTGGTTTATTCGGCGCTATCTTAATTTGTTTTGTTTTCAATGGAAAGAATTACTTTTTTGTTCAAATGGGCAGTTTTTGCTTTCAGAAGCAAGTGCAAACAAAAATATGATCAAAGGGATGAGAAATTTCTCAATTCCCTGCATTGATGTGCTTGTATGATGCTATAGTTGTGATAAAATACCGGGGAACATTGCTGAAACCAGAGATTGCTTATAGATCATAAGCAATTCTAACTTGTCTATTCATTTGTATGTGATATTTTTGTGTAACTTACATATATTTGATGATTATATCTTTGTATCAAAGATACATTTTGTGCTTTTTGTATGTGATATTTGTATTGCTAAATTAATTTCTTATTGTGTTGTAGCTTCAAGGAGGTACGAAGCTGCCCATTGGCTAAGGAAGATGGCTGGGATTGTTGCGGCAAAAGATCTCCCGGCTGAGCCATCAGAGGAAGAATTCAGGCTTGGTTTGAGAAGTGGGTTGATCCTCTGTAATGTCCTCAACAGAATTCAACTTGGAGCTGTGCCAAAGGTGAGCTTCTTTTAATATTATTGTTCTTCCTTCTGGATTTTTTATTTTTTTTGTCAATTTGAAGTGTTCTAATTGCAGATTATTTTTTGCCCTTTAGGTTGTTGAAAGTCTAAATGATTCTGCTCTCATACCTGATGGAGCAGCATTGTCTGCTTATCAATATTTTGAAAATGTGAGGAACTTCCTTGTAGCTGCGGAGGAAATCGGGCTTCCAACTTTTGAGGCATCTGATCTTGAACAAGTAAGAGTTAACATTTTGCAATGTTCAATAAATTTTGAGCTAGCCTATTGTATGCTTGTGTTTGTTTCAAACTTTCTTGATCGAAATTTAGTTAATGAAATAAAACATAGGGTCACCAAGCTACATAATAATTGTATCGAGTCATTGTGTGTGAGTTCTTATGTTACTAACTGCATTTTCAGGGTGGGATATCTTCCAGGGTTGTGAACTCGGTTTTAGCTCTCAAATCTTATCACGAGTGGAAACAAGCTGGGGGAAATGGAGTATGGAAATTTGGTGGAAATGTAAAGCCTAACACATCTGTGAAACAATTCGTACGAAAAAATTCGGAGCCATTCACCAATTCCTCGTCGAGGAATGTGCCAACAAATGAAAAAACTGCTGATAGTAATAAAACTGTTAGTAACCTTACTATCCTCTTCTATTTTTTCATCAAACATTACTCTTCTTCCATAGCCAAATCGAATGATGGTTCCCATTTATTCATTGTTTTTACTTACAGAACAGTTCTCGGTCTCTAAGCACACTTGTGCATGCACTCCTATCAGATAAAAAGCCTGAAGAAATTCCACAGGTTAGAACATTGTTGAGCAGCTAATTCATGTAAATTCTTTGTTTTTTTTGGGAAAAAGCATCTCATCTACTTAGGGATGCATCACACTACTTCTCTATGATGTTATACGCATGTAAGTTTCAGTTGGTTACATTGATGCATATATAGGGCAATGTTGTAAATATTAATCGATATGTATCAATATCAGAATCCTCTTGATACAGATATTTTCCTATATAATGGCAATATTGTATTATATTTTTGTATTGAGGATATATCGCGATATGTTTCCATATCAATGATAAATTACAATATATCAACCGATATAGTTGTTATATTAGTCGGTATGACTTTATCAACTTATAATTTTAAGAAAAGTTTTTCTTTTCAATATATTCGATATTAATATTTTCATCTATAAGTCAAATACTTATTTTATTCTTCTCCCTGGCATTGTGATATAGGGATTATGGATAGAGATAGGTGATATTTTGGTAGATATAACCCTTTTAGTATGATAGTTTATCGATTTGGGTAGAGAGCATTACTTGTTTAGAAGACTTGTTTTATATAAGTGACCTTTTGTATTATTATTTCCACTTCTGCCATTATCTCTATCATCACTTCTACTTCCTTAGTATATTGCATTTCTGCTAACTGCAGCTTGTGGAATCTGTTCTAAGTAAAGTTGTTGAGGAGTTTGAGCATCGTGTTGCCAGCCAAAATGAACTGGTATGTGATTACTTCTGCATTGAATGAATGCGCTGAAGAAAGGATTTCTTGACCTCTACAATAACATGATCCGAAAGAGAGATTGAATAGTTTGCTGAATTTTGGATATTGGAATATTCTATACACGTCTAAATTCTTCATTTTTTATGCATTTTGTTCTTCCTGTTTAACGAATAGAAGCAAACAATATCAGACGATTTTACCACAGCAAAAGGAAAGAAGTCTTTTATGAAGTTCTCCGATGACAACAACATGAAGGTAACTTGTACTAGGCTATCTACCTTCCAAGCAAATGGCATTTCTTAGTATTTATTAGTAATATGAGTTTGTGATGTATTCTCTTGAATGCGGTGATAAAGGTGGAAGATAAAAGTCACACTCTGAAACATAAACAAGAAAGGTCTTGCCGAAATTATACAACAGACGAAAAATCTTCAAAGCAAATTATTAAACAACAGATGATATTTAATAGGCAAGGAAGTGATCTTCAGGTACAAAGCATGAGTATATAATTTTTGGCTCAAAAAATCATCTTCTATATTTTGATGGAAATTGATGAATATTTTGAAAATCTTCAGGAGCTTAAACAGAACCTTTGTGCTACAAAAGCTGGCATGCAGTTTATGCAAATGAAATTTCATGAAGAACTGCACAATCTTGGTAGGCATTAAGAACATGACGTTGCTTTTTCCCCTTAATTTCATTACAATATAGTTCAAAGAAGCCAAAGAAAAGGAATGAGGGATATAGTCTCAAGAACTACAGTGCATTGGCTTTTTTTGTAGGCATGCATATTCATGGCCTAGCTCACGCTGCTTCTGGCTATCATCGAGTTCTTGAAGAAAACCGAAGGTTATACAATGAAGTGCAAGATCTCAAGGGTAAAACAAAATAATCAGATACTCTTGCCTTTTTGTCAGATCACAATAATGTCCTTAATGTATCTTGAACTATTGTTAAATTGGTTTTCATTTTCATCTGATTAGGAAGTATCAGGGTTTACTGTCGTGTGAGACCATTCTTGAGTGGGAAGTCAAACAGCTATATGAGCACTGTTGAACACATTGAAGAGGGAAACATAACGATCAAGACCCCATCAAGGAATGGCAAAGGTCATAGGTCTTTCAGCTTCAACAAAGTCTTTGGCACATCAGCAACCCAGGGTTGGAATTCCTGCTTTCTCTGTTCTGCCATATTGCTACTATGGAGAAAACTTCTTAACTCTTCTCTTTCCCCCCTTATATTGCAGCTGAGGTATTCTTGGATATGCAGCCATTAATTCGTTCCGTCCTTGATGGTTACAACGTCTGTATATTTGCTTATGGTCAAACAGGGTCTGGAAAGACCTATACTATGGTAATACATACTAGTAAATTCTCCTGTGTTGACTTTAACCTGGCATTGTTTCCTGATGAACCATTTTCCATTGATGTATATAGACTGGACCTAAGGACCTCACAGAGCATAATCAAGGTGTAAACTACAGGTCATTGAGGGATTTGTTTTATCTTGCCGAACAAAGGAAAGAAACTGTTTGCTATGATGTTTCTGTTCAGATGACCGAGATTTACAACGAGCAAGTTCGGGATCTTCTCGTCGGAGATAGTCTCAACAAGAAATATCCTTACTCACCTTGCTTAAATCTCCTTCCACCATAACAAGTTGTTGAAAGTCGTTTGATGATTTTCAAATGAAAAATAACAATCTGTGGGACTAAGTGAGGTGAACTATGTAATACTGCTTTTGCCATTGCATATGATTTGGTGTAATATCTTTCTAAATTATAAGTATCTTAAATTATTTTTAGCACATTACACAAGTGAGTTTAAGTCATTATTTTTCTCTCAATTTTTTCTTAATGCTGGCCAATACATTAGAAATTCGCAACAGTTCCCACAATGGAAACAATGTGCCAGATGCAAACCTCATTCAAGTGTCATCGACATCAGAAGTTATTAATTTGATGAACCTTGGACAACGGAATCGTGCAGTGGGTGCGACGGCCTTAAATGATCGAAGTAGTCGTTCACACAGGTAAATTTTGATCCCATTTCACGTCTGATTATAGATATTATCTGGTAAAATGGCTCATTTAAGACGAATCTTTGATCTGCAGTTGCTTGACTGTTCATGTTCAAGGGAGAGACTTAACATCTGGCATTATTCTTCGTGGTTGTATGCATCTGGTCGATTTGGCAGGCAGCGAAAGAGTCGACAAATCAGAGGTGACAGGAGATAGATTAAAAGAAGCACAACATATCAACAGGTCTCTCTCTGCTTTAGGCGATGTGATTGCCTCCCTTGCACAAAAGAACTCACATGTTCCTTATAGGAATAGTAAGCTTACGCAGCTGCTTCAAGACTCTCTTGGTAAGGTTAAATTAGCAGTTTGTCTATTTGGTAAGAGGTAAATTAGCAGTGATTTTGTTAAGTGACTGATGAACTGGGATTTTTATTTATTGTAGGAGGTCAGGCTAAGACTTTGATGTTTGTTCACATTAGCCCTGAACCAGAAGCTATTGGAGAAACTATAAGTACACTCAAATTTGCAGAGCGGGTTGCTACAGTTGAGCTTGGAGCTGCTCGGGTAAACAAGGACAGTTCAGAAGTTAAGGAGCTCAAGGAGCAGGTAGATTTACACGACACAACGGAATTCAAATCCTCTAATACCATCAGCTGCCCTTCTCTCCCAATTAAACACGAGGAACAATAAACACGATACGTAATCAAGTGCACATATTGCACAAATAATTTTATGTGAAAATTATTTTCAATCAAGAGAAAACCACAGGATTTCGCATCCAAAATAATATCTCTATTATATTTAGAGATTTAGTTGTAAATAACCCATTCTAAGCAAGCCTCCCTTTCACAATCACAACGCGTGTGAAAGACCAATTAATATTACCTTCAATGCACCTAGCAATCTAACAAGAGAATACAATGAAAATACGAACAGCTAAACTGATCATACGTTATACAACCGAAGTCAAAATAATATATTCGGCGAATGATGGAACATGTTTCAGGCCTCAACGGATGTCCAATCTTTCCCTTCTTCGCTTTTGTCCTTTCTTTGTCATCAAGTCGGGCCCCTTGTGTTTGAATAGTTCTCTAATTAATTCTAAAATCAGGACATGGCTATGTATACCCACAGCTAGCGTTTGAATTCCAAATGCAAAAATGCCACAACTTTTATGCATCCTTTCTATGCATATTAAACATGACCAATCCTGTTTACCGAGCAACCTTTAGACGCACATCAGATGTAGAGATTCTGTCCAATTTGCGTACATGCGCCCATCAAACTCCATCATGTGCTGATCTCCTTCACCACTAAAGACGTTCGCTTAAGCAAATCCTCACACAAATATCAAGTGAATTACCAGATGGTATGTCTACTAAAGTGATCTAAAACCCAGCATGGATGACTTAAACACTACTAAAAATTTACTGACAGAAATCCAAACCCAAACAACAAAGGACATGATTTTGAATGTTTATAAACTGAATAAACAATCGTGCATTTCTCTTGACATTCAATCGATTTTGATGCAAACCCGAGATTAACCAACCTAGGATTTTGAATGTTTATAAACTGAATAAACAATCGTGCATTTCTCTTGACATTCAATCTATTTTGATGCAAACCCGAGATTAACCAACGTAGGATTTGAACCCAACATAATACTCATACTTCATGATTGCCTGCATCGTAAGCTTTTTGCTTTTTTCAGATTGCCAGTCTCAAAGAAGCATTGGCGAGGAAGGAAGGAGACTCAGCCGCCCATTCACAGAACTCAGTGTTCACCAGCCCTGAAAGATATAGGCCTAAAGCTCGTGGTCCTTCTCCTCTTCATTTTGACAAGCATGGAGTCAGTACACACAGGCGGCAAATGGAAGACGTGAGCAGCATAGAGGTAGGATGTGTTTTCCAGCAACTTAGTGCATATTGAGCTTGAATTCTATATAATTACAGAGTACATATATGATTGTGTGCCCATATCGTGTTTGTATCTGTGTGTTTTCTGCCACATGAACTTGAATTGCTTATGTTCGTATGAATTTTCTAGACCGACTAACATCAATATTTGGATCTAAACATACAATTTGCTGAAATACTGCTACAACTAGGACCAAGATGTAAAATTGATGCTTCTTTTTTTAAGAAAAAATGGGTTGGATAGATGAAACTATAGAGAGATAAAACGAGAAAAAGATGTCCAAATTAATTCAGACACTTAAAATGAAGGCTAAATGAAATACCTGTAAAGAAAATTAATTTAGTTGTGATTGAAGGAAAAAAATAACAAGGTGATGATAAAAATTGATTCGAAATTTATTCTAATCTTAAAGGATATGACACTATATCGAAGGAAATGATGAAAACATATTCGAACAGCTAACCCTACTTAAGGGACTTAAAGCTCTATCATTTTGTTGTTGTTGTTAGCCTAGAAAGATAGAGACAAGAAACCACAGTTATATTATGCTATCTCGTGCCAGTTTTAAAATGAATCTTCAATCTTCATCTATCTAGTGGCAGATGCCCTAGCACATCGAATATGTAGTTCTGATTTTAGCAAGTTGGATGTTACCTGTCTACAGCTAAAAAGCTTGTTGCAATCTGATGATTGTGCAGGCATACAGTAAGTCTGCATCAAGGCAGAGAAGGCAAAGCTTTGATCTTGATGAGTCATTGAGAAATTCACCTCCGTGGCCCCTACTAAATAGCCCCGGTCAAAACTATCAGCTGGATGACAAAGAGATGGATTTAGGCGAATGGGTTGATAAGGTCATGGTAAACAAGCAAGAAGCCACACCTGGAGTTTACAATCATCCCTCAGCATGCTGGGAAGCCGACACTGGCCACTTACCTGATTCCTTTTACCAGAAATATTTTCCAGAATCTTCTAAACTATACACCAAAGTGTCGAATAATATTATTAATGGAATCAGTGACTTTCGAGTTGCTAACGCAGATGATCTTGATGAGCTTGATGCTGCCACAAGCGACTCGTCTGAGCCAGATTTGCTCTGGCAATTCAATCTCAGCAAACTTCCTACCCTTGCCAATGGAATTGAGTCCAAGACCAGTAAACTCAATGCCAAGCAAGTTAAGAGTCCAGAACTAAGGTAAAGCACAAACAACTCCATTATTAATTTTGGTGTTCTGACCTCCATGTAATGTATGCATGGATGTAAATATCGTCTAATAGGTACTGGTATTAGGGCTTCCTAATACCGCAACAATATTGCTATATATTGTCGTATTGGGAATATATGGTAATATATTAGCTAATACGATTATGTCATATTAACTTACGAATTTTAGAATTTTCTTTTTTCCAATATATATAATATCAATATATATTATCTGATATCTAATGCTGATACGGTTATGACCAATACTAATATTTTCAACCATAAATGTATGTAATGTAATTGAAATAGAATTGAATCATCTAATATCTGCGACCCACCCAAACTGTCCAATTTTTATCTGCAATGTTCCATATCTGGCATCCCCACCCTATAAAGATAAACTGAGGGGTTTGTATTATCCATGTTCCAAAACTGACAAAGAATCATCACCCTATGAAGATAGTCGAATGAAAATGGTTTTAGGTCACCCCTACTATTCCCAAATCATTGGATTTTGTCTGTCGTGTTTATCAAGGAATTTCTACCCTAGAAGGATAGTGGTCTGGGGATGGTTTTAGGTCATTCCATCTTACCACTAACTGTTGGTTTTTATCTGCCATCTTTCGAATTTGGAGGGAAATCTTCACGCCCTATATATATATATATATATGATCGGGGACTGGGAATACTTTTAGGTTGCCTTGCCCTTCCCGAACTTTAAGATTTTATATGTCCTGTTCCAAATTTGAGATTAGGAATCCCCACCTTAGAAAGGCAGCGTGATCTAGGGACAGTTTTTAAGTCATACTATCTTACCACTAACCATTACTTTTTATCTGTCATTTTTTAAATTTAGTGAAAAATTTAGGTTGCCTACATCATGATAATGGATTGGGGATGGTTTTGGGTCACCCCACCCTATTGCCATGCCATCCTCACTCATATTCCTCAATGTAACTCAATTAAGTTGGTGGAATAATGGCTTAAATCAATTTAAAAAACTGCCCCTTTTAGTTGAAATACTATACTGACTTTATTCATGTACCTATGGTGGAACATTTGCAGCAAGAGTAAGATTCCGACGGTAGGACCCTCACCATCAAGGAAGCTAGCAAATAGGGTCGGGACCCCAACAAACTTGAACGGGAGGCCTCAGCCGGTTTCTGGTGAAGGGAAAAGGAAAGGTGGAACAGGAAAGTAGGATTGGTGTGTTTCTGGTGAAGGGAAAAGGAAAGGTGGAACAGGAAAGTAGGATTGGTGTGTTTCTGGTGAAGGGAAAAGGAAAGGTGGAACAGGAAAGTAGGATTGGTGTTTACCAGCTCAGTAAGAGATGGGAGTGTTCTTCATTCTTTCATTTTTTTTATATATTTTTTGTGAGTTTTGTGTTAGAATTATGTTTGTATTCCTTTTTTTTTTTTTTTATTTGTCTAATATATGCAATAATTCCAGTTGCTTGGAAAAGATAGTATTGTGCTTGTGGTTTCAAATTTCAGAATTTTCACTGTGTAATATATATACAAAGTATTGTGAATTTAGAATTTTTAAGTACATTATGAATATTCTTCACAGGTTATAAAGCCATAGTAATAAACGAACACTATTAATGAGCATAAAAATATGCTTAAGAATCATCCGTGAATGCTTTACTGTCATGGATTAATATATTGTGATTGCAATTTTGTTGTCACAATAAAAAAACACTTCATTGGTGAAGTGTTGAAAACCATTAATTCTTCTAGTAGTCATATGATTCACCCCTCACAACTACCCTAAAGAGGTCAAGCTGTACTTTAGGGGATTATTTGAGGTCATATATTTAGCCTACAAATTTTACATTTTTTATGCTTTCTTTTAAACTCGGGTGGTAGACTCGTAAGAACTTTTTCTAAGTCATCATTTAATAGTATATAATTTTTTTTTTTAACGTTCAACTAGTGTAAGGGCTAATTAAAATTATAGTCAAAGATTATGAGACAGAGATAGTTTATCTTAGCAACTAGGGCAAAGATTTTCCGGTATTCTTATTGCGTTATTGAATCCGAATTGTTATACGGATAATGGAGTTATTCAATCCTCCGTGTCAAGTTGAACTGGAGCCGATATAGTCCCTATCTATTTAAATATGGATTCTGATAATACAACTAAAAACGAGATGTCAAAAATTTGACGGGATTCACTCCCCAAACGAGATGGCATTAGTGTCAGGTTACGCTCGATGAGAAGCGACTTAGAGATGTTGGCGCACTTAGCAGGGAGCGGCTTGAAAATGGGAGAAACCTGTTTGAAGGCTCTCTTTTTTGGCAAAGGGATGTTCTTCTCTTTGTCTACCTCTAAACCCTCCTCTCTTTGCCTGATAAACCGTTTGGATAGATAATGACGAATCGGCTGATTGTTCTAATCATTTACAGCAAGTTGCTTCAATGAGCGAGATTGAGTCATTCTGATTGGGTTAATGAGATCATTTCGGCTGACTTGGCCAGCCAGGACGTTTGTGTCATCCTGGGCGAGATTGAATTGTCTTGATTGGGTTGATGAGATCATTTTGGCGAACTTGGACCTGGGCCGGCGGAGATGTGTTGTGGGCTGACTACCCTCCAAATCCTTCATCTGTCCATGGGCTTTTATGCTCAGCTAATCCAATTATTATCGTATCCGTCAAATCTATTCTCTAATTTTTGCAAAACCATTTACTTAAAATTTTGTTTATTTGACGTGCCATGTCTTTTGGTTAATTATATTAAAAATTGAATGGACTAAGTATTATATTTATGTGACTGAATATAACAAATAGCATAGTGTACATGACATTTTATAGTGATAACATTAAGGCATTTGTAGTGACAATATTTTATAGTGATAATATTAATATTTTATATTAATAGCCCAAATTACCATCACCAAATTTGATAATACTTATTTGATTTAC
>JAODPA010033500.1:0-36712 GCA_025585075.1 Nepenthes mirabilis | reverse complement strand
AATTGTTTAATTATTCCAAATAATCAATATGTAATTAGATTTACGACAATGTAAAATGGAGATTAGCCCCACGCGTGAAGAGCTATGGTGGCCTCCTTGTACATTTTGGGTTACCACGGCGACAGGCCGCTACTTTGAAATGAACAGTTATTGGCAACCACTCGCGCTGAATGTTACAGCAACGCGTATGCCGCAAGCTGCCCGCGTCGTGCATGGAAATCAACGCGCAGAATTTAAACCCATTCCCGCCCAAACGCCAAATTTGCTAATTTTATTCGCCGCAAAAATGTCACCGCCTACTAAGAGACCACCATTAACACTTCTCTCGAAGCTCCGGAAATCGCCACAGAAAGATCAGAAGCAAGCGTGGAAGGAAAATGAAGTACGCAGTTCAAGAGCCAAAATCTAATACTATTATCTCAAAAAATGTCTACCACATCGGAGGAATCCCCGTCGAATTCCCGTACCAACCGTACGGCACTCAGCTGGCTTTCATGGGCCGAGTCATCTCCACGCTGGATCGAGCGCAGAGAGACGGCCATTGTCACGCGTTGCTCGAATCTCCAACCGGCACCGGAAAGTCTCTCTCTCTCCTCTGCTCTGCTCTCGCTTGGCAGAAGTATCGCGGGGCCAAGAATCTGAATGCCAGGATTCTGCAGTCTAAACCAGATCCCAACGCATTGTCTGATCCTTTGAACCATGGAGGTGGATTTGTTCCTGAATCGCAGCCTTCCAGTATGTATACGTTTTATTAAGCCCCAGCACAACGCATAAACATCCCCAGAAATTTTGTATATGTTTCTTACTCATCAACTTCATGCTAGGGGTTTCTGGAGGGTCCTTTTCTTATAAGAGACAAGCTTCCTTAATTCGAATTTGGTGCCATTGTGAATATCATACTAATGAGATGCAGCTTAAGACAGCTAGGAAAAATCAGGGAAACAAGAATAAATGTCGGAATTTACTCAAACGTTTTTGATTTTTTGTGTTTTGAAGAGGAACTATATCAATTCTGAACTTCTAGTTAAATTCGCATGCTATTTGAAGGGAATCCCCAAACAAGGGGGAATAGAACATGTTGATTTATAATGAACGCAGCCAAGAAGTTAATTATAATTTGGTTTTTTTTTAATCCCATTTCCCTTGTTTTTTTTCCATCTCCTACTAACTTGTTTCTGGGTTATAAATGTTCTCGTACTTGAGGGTTGTTTCCTCATTCGCACCTGCTCGAGTGTGAATCACACTCACAAAGTTTGGAAGGAATTACCGAGTGACTATTTCATCAGTATCATGTATAATTCAACCATAACATTTGGATTCATGTGCCTTCTGAAAATTTCCCAGGTACTCCAGCACCAGAGCGAGGTCCATCCACAACGAATGGCAAAAACCTAAAGAAACTGGCTACCCCTACCATCTTTTATGCTTCGTAAGTTTGCCTGTTAAGATACCGATTGCAGACTCAAATAGGAAGACAGTATCCTCTCAATGTAGCATAAAACATGTTCTGGTGTATTCTATCGAGTAGGCAACTAGTTCTACCAGCATCTTATTTATTATGGATGAAAAGAGCATTTATTTCTTGTTACCTCAGAGAGGCTATACATTTCTGTACACAGGAGCTCTATAGATAAGCTGCACACATGCATGGAAGGCGTGGAATCTGGAATTAGCCTTACGTAAACCATGGGTGGAGTCTAATAGACCATGGACAACCAACTAAAATTTAGCCAAATTGAACTAACATACTGTCATAATCCAATAGTAGATATGATGGCTTTGAGCGGAGAAATCAAATGTTCACATATGCACTCATTGAAATAAGAAAATGAGAAGAAAGAGCCAGGCTTGAATTTCTTAGATTTTAGGTCACTTCCCTGTGAGTATTATAATAAACGGATGAGTTATTAGGAAAATGTGTAATATTCATGCGTGGTATGCTTGGACAAATATGTCGAGCAAAAGTCACATGATATTCATGCGAGGATCGACCGGGGGGTGGTTAAGAATTTTTCGAGTGACAAATAAAGTTGAAGGGTCGCGTGATATTCGTATGAGGGTCGGTCGATAGTTGATTGAAGGTTAATAAAGTGGCATATGATAGGCGCTTGAAGGACACATGTGCACTGTTTACAAAGAGGAGTGGTGGCAAATGCATGCTGGAGGTGCTTATGTGCATGGTTTGTCTAAAAAAATCACACTTGATGCGCGTTTGAGAGGCGCTTACGTTGTTTATCCAAAGAGATCACACTTGATGCATGTTTGATTAGGACTCGTGCGCCTGATTAATTTTAGAGTATTCGAAATTATTTTTTCACACGAAGAACATCGTATTTAGAGGGAGAAGAGAAAAAAAGAGAAGAAGAATGTGCTTGATATTCGGTTAAGAATTGATTTGAGTTCAATTTTTTGTCAAAGTCAGCTAAGTAATTCTAGTGTTGTTTTTTAATACATATTTTGATTTGGTTGCTTTTATTTTTCGGTGCATTTTTTCTTATGTATTACTAGGTGTATCGAGGGGTTGGTATTCAATTATTTTTCACTTGGGTGGTAGTGAATGGATTTTGGAGAGGGTTATTTTGTGATTAGTATTATTGTTATAATAGAGTTATTTAAAATTTGTTTCATAATTTTTTTATTAATTGAGAATGATTTTCAATATTAAAAATTATTGTGCATTGTTGAGTTTTTATACTTACGAGTTAGGTGGCTGGTGTTTGATGGGGTTCGAATCTGTTTTGCTGCGCTGGATGTATATTTTGGCCGAATTCTAACAGAAATCATTCAATCTAATCGTGGACAATTCAACGCTGAACCGAAAACATTGATCTGTGAATGCTTCAGGATTTTTGAATTAGATTGGCCCCACATCAAATCGTGCTACCGGGCACTCATTAGTTGTTTCAGCAATTAGATATCATGCTTATTTATTGAGTAATACATTTAATTTTGGTGTTAATTTTAGGAGAACACATTCACAAATCTCTCAAGTCATTCGCGAATATCGGAAGACCGCTTTCAGGGTGCCGATGGCAGTTTTAGTATGTCTTTCTTCAACCTGTCAGTTCATTCCAGAAACAATTGCTTAGATAAGGAAGTATATCTCAATTTAAAACGCCTAGTTGGAGAATGTAGTATCGAACCTTTTAGAATTGAATCTATCGTCTGACTTGCTGGTAAAGGACTGTCATTGTTCCTGCTGACATCCTGGCTTCAAATCCTTTCTTCAGGGGTTTCTGATTTTCCTTTTCAAATGTATGGTTTGGTGTGGGTGAGAAGATTTTGGTCTTTTCGGGAGGGGTACGTCTAGCTAGAAAATTAAAAACTCTGGTTAGACATGCAACTACATCATGCTTCGTAAAAAAGAACCTTAGGAAAAAGTGTATAATTTACTTGATTGCTTCCTGCACTAATTGGAAAATATTATTCCAGGCATCAAGGAAACATTATTGCACAAATCCAAGTCTACAGGGCAGAGAGAATATAGATGAAGAATGGTGCAGTTTTCTTGACCAGCAAAAAGTAGTTGTGTTTGCTGACATTACTTCCAGTTATAATAAAAAGTAGTATTTTTCTTTCAGCAAGCTGCTCCTCAATAATCGTGAAGCTGGATGTTCAGAGTTTAAGTGGGTGAATCCACCTTCATTTTTTCTTTTACTTGATATTATGAAGGTCACAACGATTAATATGGGATTTCTTTTGAAGAAACGTGAGTAAAGTCAAATCTCATCCATCCCTTCAGAAAGAAGGTTGCCATGAGGCTCATGATATTGAAGATTTGGTAAAAGTCGGACGAATTGTAAATGGTTGGTTCTAGTATGTTTTTCTACATGCATGCACGTGCAGCTGATTTTTGACAATCCCCCCCCCCCCAAAGAAAACAAAAGAAAAAAATTCATCTTCCAAGCTTAAGATTCTTAATTTGTTGATGTCCCCTTTGCAGGTTGCTCTTATTTTGCTGCAATATCTATGGCTGAAGATGCACAATTAATTTTCTGCCCATACAGTTACATTATAAATCCTATCATTAGAAGAGCAATGGAAATAGATATCAAAGGAGCTGTTATCATTCTCGATGAAGCCCAGTATGTCAAGCCATCTTTATATTCGCCACCTATTTTCATACTTAACTGAACCATGTTAGGGAGTATAAGTTTGTTGATCCCATTGTTGGTAGCATAAATCATCAGAATATCTCCTCTCTAAGCTTCCTCCCCTAAACTTGCACCCATTTGGCATGTTCTTGTTGGTGTTGATATGTATTTGAATTAGTTGCCACATCCTTCTTTTTTGAGTTCCTGCATATAGTTGGATTAGGCACAAGCAAATCTCTCTTCATTCTGAAGTAACATCAAAAGGCAATATCTTCTTAATTCTAGACTGGTTTGAGAAATTTTAAGCTAGTTTGAACTGAAGCTTCCGTGTCATAGTTAGGTGTTGCTACTTACTGCAGTATCTTTTGGACTTTGTGTCTGTGAGTATCAATATTGAATAATGATTGTACCACTTAATCGGTGATTCTGATACCTTGTGCTTCCGAATTTTCTCTGCTTTGGATTCTTTTCCATGAAATAACCTTTACGCTTGTTCATTGGTTACAGTAACATAGAGGACATGGCTCGGGAAGCCGGTAGCATGGAAGTTGATGAAGATTCTCTTCAAAGTAAGTTCAGACTGTTGTGATAGTCGTTGGTCTTAAGCAGAATGTTGCTAATGCCTCTTTTACTTGATGAAAGAACTGCAAGCAGAACTAGGCCAACTCTCCCTATCTGATGCAATGATATACCAGCCTCTATATGAAATGACACAGGTAATTGTTTCTATCAATCTGTTTCCAGTATTCTTAGGTTTAAGCATCTAGTAATAATTCCATATCCTTTTTTGAGGTATAATAGCAAATTAGTTTCTGAAAATCCGTTGCAAGTTGCATGTATGTTTCTTGTAGCGATTAAATATCACTGCTCCTTCCTAAAATGACAACTAATTGATGGCAAATATCTGTGATCTATTAAAATTTTGAAGGACATCATAAGCTGGATAGAATGTCGGAAAAGCACTTTGGAAAAGCATGGATTTCAACACTATTTCTCATGGTGAGTCGAAGTTTTTTGTTTCTCATTCTAAAGTTCCTACTGCACTGATCTCTTGATGCGAAAAAAAGGGTATCCTTCTGAACTCAACACACGTTGGTGCACCTCTTTATATGCAACACTAATTCTTTTGATATGTAAAAGGAGGGTAGAGTGTGATTGGATGGAAGGCTGATGCTAAGGTCCTTCACCTTCTTCCTTCTCCCTTTAATTAGTGATGTGCAGCATGTACGTCACCATGCATTACTCAGGTGGGAGAAGGTAGGAGGCAGCCCTTACTCAGCATCTGCCAAGTCAACATAAGTTGTTTATGTTCACATGGGGTTCAGGATTAAAAAATACCGTTTTGTACTTTTCTGTCTGGGTGGTAAGGAAAAATTTATTTTGCAAAAATTTATAATATATTTGTTAGAAATATTATATATCAGCTAAATTATACAACAAACAATAATAAAAATGAATCTAAAATAATAATTTTATCTTTTTTCCTTCTCTAGAAATTTAGTGAATAATATCAAATTTACGACAAAGTCTAGGAATTTGGAATATGAGAAATGTTTAAAATTGTAGGAATAAGGTGTATGCTTGAGTAATTTATGTTTGATTTAAAGAAAGAAAAACGATTGAGAGAATTAGGTGAATAGGAAGAAGAATGTGTGCTATCTCCTTTGGAGAGTGTTTTGCTGCTCGTGTGCATGAGTGAAGATAGAGAGGGGCAGCATTTGTTTTAGGAGGTGTTTGTATGGTTTTATTTTTTATTTTTTAAAAAATTGCAGAATATATTGCCCGATACAGGCCGACTTGACCAATATATCATGATATTTTATCAGTATTGTCTTTTTTTGGTGTCGGGAAGGCTTGATATCAAGATGTATCAGCCTATACACAATGTATTGGCCAATATATATTTCTATGCTTACAATCTTTTGCAAGAAGGTACTTGTCTTGCTTTATTAAATTCATACATATCTAAAATTCCACAATTCGATTTTCTAAGCAATTTTTTGCTTTAGCCTAAGTTCCCACTTAAAAAAAGCCAAGAAGATTAAAAATTTAAGGTAATGAGTATTCATATAGCTTTCTTTCTTGTCATGCATTGATGTGCCAATACTTAGTCCCTCTCTATGCCTACTGCAGAAGAATGATACTCCTATTGTTGTGTAAATTTCTTAATGTTTATTCAGAAGGTCATATATGTTTATTTTTAGCAAGTAATTGTCATTGACTTAGAGTTCACTGGTTCAAACAAGTTGTCTTTTGAGAATCTTGTGCACTAGGCACGTTTTTTTAAATAACTATCATTGACTTGATCTAACTTCTATTATTCATGAGAATGTCATATTGATGACATTGCCATGCTTATTATCAATCAAAGCAATCAATTCTTCTTCCAAAGATGCCTAAATTCCTTATTTGTCCATAGCAAGGGTATGCATCTCTGTGGTGGGTTTTCTTATTCCTTGAATGACACCATTACCAGGTAGTTTTGTTTCCCCTTAAATTCCTTCTTCCTGGCATGTCAATATCCGATGGGATGATTGTTCACAATGCTTTTCCCTCTTTTGAATGTTAGTTTTGTGTAAAGACAATGCAACTAAGGCTTTGCTAGTTATGTTGTTCTCTTAGATGGCCTCTCTAAGTCATTCAAGATGATTTTTTTACAAGTGACGATGTTATACTCCTAAATAACAAGACTATGCTTTGGTGGTGAACTAATGTGTGTAAATGGATTGTGCCTCTCTTTACTACAAGAGGGAAAATAATTCTCATGAATTGAAGTTAGTATGCTAGACTAAAAAGTATAACATGACTTCAGTCCTGTTTGTTGTGATTCTATGCTCTAGTTGGACTGGGGAGAGTGCTGTGAGAGAGCTTGAAGAAGCCAATGTATCGCAGCAATGCTTCCCAATCTTAATGGAATGTGCCACCAAGGTACATATGTATTAGTCATTTCTTGGTTCTTAGTTCATATTCTTATATACTCATACCTTTACTTAACTTGTTAAGGCAATCAAAGCTGCTTCTGATACAGAGTCAGGGTTGGTTCATTTAAGTGGAAAGTCTGCCATCACGTTGGAAGGTACTGATTCTCCCTGACGATGCCTAAAACTCTGAATTTCTACTACTGCCCCCACAATACTCTTGTAACTCTACTATTTTGGCTACTGTCACAGGCCTGTTCTCTTCACTTGCCTATTTTTTTCTTGGCAATGGGGTTCATATTAATGATTATCAGCTAGCTCTGCAGAGGTTTGTAAAAAGAGATGCCGGTAAGTTTGGCATTGTTATATTCATTTGTTTGACAATTAAATTATCTCAATCAAAATATTTTGATATTTGCATGAATTTTCTGAAGAAATTAAGTATCATGCAATTTGTAGCACCTAGCAACTATGTGTACTTACTTCTGAGTACTGGCTTGCCTGCTATGTGAAAATTATGGTTGATTACCTGATATCAACTGCAAATAAGGATGAGTGATCAATGCATGGGTGCGTTACTACCCTCGAATTACTCAGTTAAAAAGCGACCTTCAGTAATAACTTGTAGCAAGTTGGTGCCTCTCCTGTCTTTGAAGTGAGAGGTCATAGATTATACTTCACTACTCCCAATATTGCTTCCCTACAATGAAAAGGGTGAAGCAAAGAGGAAAAGCCATCTGATCCTGCAACTAGTGAAGATCTTTCAATGCCTGCTAAGTTCCTTCCATTCATGAGCTGCATTTGAACTTGAAATGCAAGTTACTGGAAATTCTCAATTTCCTTTTGGGTCTGAATTAGCAGGGCTCTCTTTGATTGGGAATATCAATCCTCCTACTTTCATGTTGTATTGTGGAAATTTTCACATTGGAGCTTCCTTGGAAAGTTTTAGGAATGCCCCAAGGAAAAACTACCACATTCTGCAATGCAGAATAGAATAGATGTGTCTCTCCTTCCCCAGCTACCCATCGCTTTACAGGTGGGCTGCTACCTATGACCTCTCTGGGCTTATGTCATCTTGTAATTGTTGGGGCTCCTTTTATGGCAGGTTGCGGAACATTAGCTGGCTACATTGCTGATTTGCTGACTGATTTTCTTAAATATCGTCTTTTTGTTCCCTTCATCCTTTGTTTGTGTATTGAATGATGTCTTTATCATCATGCAGGAAGTCCTTCAGGTTACTGGATGTATACTCTCAGTTTGTGGTGCTTGAATCCAGCTGTCATATTTAAGGACATTGCTGATCTTTCTTTGTCAGTGATTCTAACTTCTGGGTAGGCTGTGTTTGACATTAACAACAATTTGTCTGCATCTTTCCTCTATTGCTTATTTCATCTTATCCAGCCTTTTCAGTCTAGTAATATCCGTAAATTGAATTTGCATGTAAAAAGTAAAGTTAGTCTTATTAAGCCCAGTCTATCTAAATCAAACATGGATTTGATTTTATTACTGAGACAGTGGTGTTTGCTCAATGGGTACTTCGATCTTGTTATCACTGCTTTTCTTAGTTTCCTATCTCTTTTTGGTGATATTAGGACACTGTCACCCATGAATTCCTTCTCATCTGAGCTCGGAATACAATTTGGAACTTGCCTTGAAGCTCCACATGTCATTGATGTTGAATCGCAGGTATAAGTGCAGCCTCGATTTATTAGTGCAGATTGGCTAAATTTGCAAAGCTAAATTGTTTCAATAGATGTTCAAGTTGTGTTCTGTCAATTTAACTGCAGGTGTGGGCTGCTGTAATTTCTACTGGTCCTGGCACTTATCCATTAAATGCAAGTTATAAAACAGCTGACGCATATGCTTTCCAGGTACTTCTAAATATTGTTACTGCTTCCTATTTATAATCTGTTATTCTATTTGTTTGAGTTGCTATTTTAATGCCTCATGAAGGATGCACTGGGCAAAACAATAGAAGAAATATGCAAAGTTGTTCCAGGTGGCTGTCTTGTGTTCTTTCCAAGCTATAAGCTGATGGACAAACTTTGCAAGCGTTGGCGTGAAAATGGTCAATGGTCCCGCCTAAATGCAAGAAAATCCCTTTTCATTGGTAAAGAATCTTTTGTTCCTCTTGTTCCTCTCAATTAGACACAGTGACAGGCAGTTTAGATTCCACAGTGACAGAAGGAATTGAACATCTGTGCAAAGAAGTTCAATTTATTCATTATTTGATTGGTTTTGTGGGGAAGCCAATATTCCTGTTTTGATGCTCACGGGAAAATATCTTCAGCTGATTGAGACTTCTCATTTTATGATCATATATATGCAGAGCCCAGAGGAGGAAACCAAGAGGATTTTGAATCAGTTTTGAAGGGTTATTATAATTCAGTCCGTAAAAGCAATAAGCCATGTCTTGGAAGAAGGCGAAAGGTTATGATAATGGAATCTAATAGCTGCAACACATCAGAGTCCCCTGTTACATGTAAGGAGGGTGCTACTTTTCTTGCAGTTTGCAGAGGGAAGGTGTGCAATCTACCAACTCATGCCTAGTATCTTTGATGCTGATCCAGTGATACTTCTTTATGTTTTCATTGGTTATAAGCATGAATTTATGCATTGGATTCTACTGTTCCACAGAGCAATTCAACTTTTTTGTTTGTCTAGTTAATAGCTGTTCTATTTGGTTTCACCTGCATCTTGTTTAAGTTGTTTGTGCAGCCTCTAAGTTTGCTTTATCCGTTTCATTATCTGTTTCTTTTCCACGGGGGCACTGTGTGGGTGGAACTGAGGGTGGGTGGAGGTGATATGAATGGCACTAATTTTGACTTTTAAGGCTTGAATTCGCAAGTTAGAGCTTCAGGCCTAAGGCTTTTATGATTTCATTAAGCTGCAAGTACTAATATTGTTTATATGCACTGGAATTCTTACGTAATGTTAGGTTAAAATTATCTGTCCACTTTAAAGGTATGAGATTACGTCATAAAACTAACCTTTATAATAGGCTTGCATTAAACTATATTAATGCCATTGTTGTGGAAAATTAATCAATCTCATTGTGAAATATCATGTGATAATCTTGTATCATTGACGAAACAATTGGCTTCAGAATCCTTTCTTTTTGTAAGTATAACTCTAATACTTGTTACAAAAGATCGAAAATGTCACCAAATATGACAATTCACTCAATTCACTCTTTTGGTTTTTAAACTATACGATACAATTACTTCAGGTTCTTATTTAAAAACTTTAAAAGCTTCTCTATTTGACGTTGACGTTGGTCCATTATAATTTAGAGCTCACAAGCATATAAGAAAATATTGGCTAACATCTATTGGAAAATTATGTTCAATATGGTGCTAGATAGATCCATCTCTATCGATGTGTATCATATGCATGCAGTTGTCCTCGTTGCTGTTTTCTCCCTCCCACCCAAACTCATTTTCTGTCTCCAACCTGCAGCCTATCCAACTTTTCCTTCTCCTGCCTCCATGCGTAGCTCATATTGTGTTAGTTATTTATGTGTAGACAAATGATTTTTTATTAGTTAAATAATATAAGACATATACATGCATAATAAATGAACATATAAAATTAAATATTTATCTAATCACAAAACTTAAAATTATACTAAAATACATGAAAATAACAGTTCATGATAACAATTTCACATTATAAAAAAATACCATAAAAGTTTCTTAAATATCCAAGAATTCATATTTTGCACTTCTATACCTTAGGTTCAACCTTCTAGTCTTTGCTAACCATTTATAAATGTAGTCACCATGACCATTACGATACATGAACGACAAGCATCGTCACGACACCTTGACCGCTATTTAAAACTATGGCCATAAATTCAAATTATGAACCTTTTTAAAATGCAGGGATAAGGTGAGAAGCCTCTTCAATTGGGCCACCCTTTTAAAAGTTTTTTCTATGGGTTTAGGTGTCAGAAGCTGATTATTTCAGATTAGTGAATCTTATGTTTGCTATGAATGGTTATATGATATCTGTAGGTTTCGGAAGGGATTGATTTTTCTGATGAAAATGCCCGAGCTGTTGTATCCTTTTTGCCCCATTTGGATTTTTAGATGTAACATGATTTCTATACTACTTATCACAATGATTAGTCATCAAAGAAACAACGATTTATTCAATAGCAGTTGTGTAACTTTTTCTTAAAACTTGTTGGCGGGACATAAGGAAATAAGCCAAATGTTTGATGGTTTGGGTAAGTTCTTTCAATTGCAATTTCTTAACTACTTCAGATAATTGTTGGAATTCCATTTCCAAACATGTAAGAACTCTTACCTCAATCTTCTTCCCCTGAATAAGAGGTTCCTTATTGAACAAGTTGGAGTCCATTATCTATGGGGATTTACTTGCAGAAATGATCTTCAAGTTGCGCAAAAGAAGAAATTCAATGACACACATAAACATTCAAAAAATGTTTTGAGTGGTAATGACTGGTATTGCCACCAAACCTTTCGGGCACTTAATCAAGCTGCAGGTATGATGGTTAGACTGTATTTCCCTTTTCTTGTACTTCAAGTAGCCTAATTCACAACTATGCCTCTGAATATTTTGGGTCGGGTATTTTTCTAAAGTTGTTGATTACTTGTCTGTATCTAGGTTTTCTATGTTCCAATTGTCTGCTTTGTCACTTACTGCATTGCTTTTTGTATTTGAAAATATCCTGACTATTTTGCATTATCCCTTGATTTTCCCCTCTCTAGCGGTGTACTATACTGCATATCCATAGGCTAAAAGCCTTCAAAAAGAGGGAGGGGGTCAGTGTAGAGTGAATGGATCACGACACATTTAACTGTAAGATTTAGTCAATATATTGATATGTCATTGCTTTCTTTGAGAAAGTTATTGGTCAGCATATACCATGTCAAATTAGCGTGCCATTGCCATGTGAAGTTTGTGAAGGTGGGCTAGCAGGGGAACCCTAACCTGTTTTTCTCAATGCTTAGGCTTGCAAAGTTATTGCAGAATGTGTCAAATGTTTAAATTGAATTGCATACCTCACATCATGATGGTTTTTTTTTATTATTATATAGAGTAATTGCATCCTACTTACAATGCTGGACATTAGCCAATCATATCATCCTAAATAGAAAAAGTAATAATATAATATATTATAAGAATCATACGATAATTATGGCGTGATTTGTGCATAAATTATTGTTATAATCTTTCTTCAAATTAATGCTGGTCAATTAATAAGTATTAATTTGCTGATAAGAAATTAATACTTTTGACGCATCAAGGCTTTGGTGAATATATTAGCAGTCTGAAAATTCGTTGAAATATGAAGAAGAGAACTAAGGCGAGTATCTAGGACTTCTCTAATATAATGGCAGTCGATTTCAATAAACTTTCAGAGTTTCTGATATATGGGATTAGTTGCAATTTATAGGACACTTCTGTTATCAATATGAAGTGAAGTGGGATTAGATTGATCGAAGCCAAGTTCACTAAGAAGCCCACAGAGCTAGACAATCTTAGAACATACTATAGACATAGCATGGTATTCAGATTCGATGGAGGATTTAGAAATACATTCTTGCCTTTTACTCTTCCATTGATTAAAGAGTTATCAAGAAATATACACCAAGCAATAATAGATTGCTTAGTATTAGAACAGTCGGTCCAATCAGCGTCACTATTAGTACTAAGAAAAAGAGAAGAATTGGTTGGGATAAATAACCTACGATTAGATGACCCATTGAGATATCAGATGATTGTTGCCAAATGTGGGTGTTGTGGAGTGTGCATAAACTGACTAAAATGAGATTTTAGGCCAAGTGATAGTTAAATAATTCAGGCTGTCAACTCGTTGCCGAAACTTGATTTGATAAGGAAGAATGTCACCCTTGTCTCAATGATACAGTACATTCATTTCTAGGGCAGTATCGAAGGATGATGTATCGTGGAAACTTGCCAAAGAGATCAAGTCTTACGTGTACTTATTGAATTAAAAATATACCCTGGTAAGTCAGTATGAATTTTTAATCCAAGGAACTATATAAGAGGACCAAGATTGTTCTTATGAAAGAAGCCTTAAATGTGTTGCTGAAGACAGCTAATCAAGGCAGAATCTGTTCTAATAACAACAATATCATGACATCAATATAAACGAGAAGAATAATTACTGTAGCCGTTTTATAGAGAAATGGAAATGAGTCATAGCAACTCTGTATGAATGAAAATTAAAAAATGTGGATCTAAATTTATCAAACCATGCTACAAGGGCATGTTTCAGTGTATGTAGGGATCTCTTTAATTTGTACACATTTGAAGATGAGGAGGATGTCAAACTAAGTGGCAGGGTTATGTAAATATCTTCTTTAAGATTTCTACGGAGGAATGCGTTTTTGACATCCATGTGATGAAATGACCGCCTTAATGATGCTTTAGTGGAAATAATTGTTTGGATAATAGTCATTTTTCAAGCCGGAGTAAAAGTCTCCTCATAGTCCATCCCATATTCTTGTTAGTTACTCAAGGTAATAGTCATCCCTTATAACAATCTAGAGTACAGTTGGAACGTAATTTAATTGAATAAACCCATTTACACCCAATGAGTTTAACATGAGAAAGATAAGGAACATCCCATATATGATTAATTTGAAGTGCCAAAAGTTCCTCTTGCATTGCTTCACACTAACGTTCATATTTAATATCTTCAGAATATCATGACTAAACATGAATAGAGGTCAATATAATGGGAGGTGAAGAAGTATAAAATCTATACCAGTTTAATGGTCGAGTGATTTTAGTAGAGTGATGTGGAGTAGAGTCAGAGGATATTCTTCCCAAGGGTGGCATATTGAGTACTGGTTTAGGTAGCGGATCAAACTTAGGAAATGGCACAGTTGGACGTCTTCGTTGATACACAAGTTTAGGTTTAAATAGTTCAGAAGTAGAAGTGTCATCATCGAATCGAGGGAGAGAATGTAGTTTAGGTTGTGATTCTACATGAGTTGAGAAGAAAGATTGCTTTTCGAAAAAAATATGTCGTGAAATTCAAAATCATTTTATATAGAGTTTTCAGCAAACATACCTTTTGTATGACGTGCTATACCCCATGAATGTGTAATAGATTGGGAGGAAAGTTTATGCTATTCATGGGGTGGAAGGTGGACAAAAAAATACAGCCAAATATATGCAAATGTATATAACTAGGACGTTGATGGTAGAGGCGATAGTAGGGAGATTTAAAATTCAAAGTACATGAGGTTGTTGCGTCCGAGAGTTCCTGCTACCTGTTTTGCGAAATATGGGCTGGCGGACGGATACTAGCAACACAAAATGAGTAGTGCACGAGCAGTATGATAGAAGTACGAGGAATGTGGGAGAACACGCAGGTTTACGTGGACAACCCCGCAAAATACAAATGGGTGAAAAACCACGAGAAGGGACGGGAAGTCCGAGAAGTTTCACTAATTTGTTAAGAGATTACAATGAAGACTTGCGGAATAATTCTCCTTTATAGGGAATCGCAATGTTGGAATTCTAACTTCTTTCCTTCTCCCTTCGCTCTTTCTCTTTTCTCTTGGGAGTTATCTGCTCAAGTGTGCTCAGGTGAAAATTTTTCTGAATCGTTCTCCAGTAGCCTGAATGGGTATATTTATAAGGATCGGCAAGCCATTAGAGGGGTGACATGTGGCACTGACGCGTCTGGCCTGCCTGCCACCACTACTGTTGGTGCGGCTGTGACAAGGACGCCTGTCACAGCCTGCAGATACGGCGTGCGGGGGCGCATGCACTGCAGGTACGGCGTGTCAGAGGCCGTTGGTTACTCAAGGCAGTGCGTGCTGCGTAAGTCATCCAAGCTGGCATCCTTGGTTATTTTGGCTTTTCTGGCTGTCCTCGTCCCCATACGAGTCGTAGTGGCGCCTCGGATTTCCAATGCCATTCTTGTCTGCTAGGCTTAGTTCTGCGGGCGTCAGGAATAAGCTTAACCATTTGGGCCTAATTGGACTTGTGGGCCTCTTGTGCCAGTTTTCCCATATTATCCTCTGGGCCTGCAATTGTTGTTTTGGGCGTTAGATTTCAAACCCATCATGAACCCCCCATGTCAAACGGTCCGAGAATTCGGCCGTTTGACATGCCTTGCGAATATCCTTCTGTCATGATAGCCTGCGGCCTTTATATTTGGTTGACACGAGGCACATCTGTGATCCCTTTACAAATCCGAGGCCTGTCTTTCGCCGCCGTTTCATTCCCCTGCGGAGCATTAAATGCGATGTCCGATTGATGTGACGTCGCTTCGGGGAGCCTCGAAGCCTACGCCTGCTTGCAGCGCATGGGGCATTGACGCGTGGCAAGGCCATAATGAGGGCTCTTTTTTCTTCGTTTGAAATTCCATTTAAATTCTCTGTAATGTCTTCATTCTTTCCCTCCCTCTCTTTTTCTTTTCTTAGCGTTCTTTGAGATTCTTTTTGCCGTTGCATTTCCACTTCCTGCTGCCATGGCTCCCGGTGTCGTAGACTAGCCTCTTCTCTTTCCCATCAAGACCTTGAGCAAATTAGGACAAAGTACGGCATTCCAGAGTCCGATTCGATGGTGGTTCCAGGAGCCGCAGAGAGGGCGTGCAGCCCTCCGGGCAGTTTTATTGCTGTCTACGAGGTTCACCTTAAAGATGGACTTCGTTTCCCCGTTCCCACGGAACTCTACCGTCTGATGAAGGAGCTGGCCGTTCCGTTCGCAATGTTTTAGCCTAACGCTATCATGTATTTGGTCTCCCTCTGTGTATTCGCGCACTGCCACAGCAAAGTCCTTGGGGCGGTCATGGTGAAGGTCATGTTCCGCTTTACCCATAATCTTGATTGGATTACCATGACTCCTCGCCCGGAGTTTGCTGAGACGAGTGGAGGGAACCCGGATTCCACGAAAAGGTGGAAGGACTGGTTATTTTTCTTGAGAGTTGTTGAGGATTGGTAGCTCTCATCCGTATGGGGAAATGTAGCGGGTAAACATTGTTCTGAGGTCACTGATGAGGAGAGAGAGGTTGCCAAGGTGGTCACGGATTTAGTGATGGCCAACTTGGGCAACTTTAATGTGGGGAAGAAGAATACTTGGTTGTCTCTTGAGAAGCTGGCTGAAGGCAAGTGGGTGACGCTGTCTGGAGATTCTGCCCATGCGGCTTCGAAGAAGAAAAAGAAGAAGTTAAGAAAAAGAGACGGTTCTCTTGTTATTCAGGAGCCATCTGAGAGGCCTCAGAAGAGTCCACGGACTGAGGCCCCAGAGGGTCCACTGGGCATTGTTGGTGAGTCTTTGTCGGGAGACGATAACTCCGTTATTGCCCCCATGGTTAAGAAGACCATGAGGTTGGTTTCTGGTCCTCCTGCAGAGTCTGGGGTCACCGCTCCTTCCTCTGGTGCCGAGGCCCATCATGAGGTCTCGACCGTCTCCACGGGTCCCTCCTCTGATGACCCTATTGCTTTTGATGTCATTGTGGAGCCTTGCGAAATGGAGGCAACCGTCACTGCTACCGCTGAGGACATTTTTGACATTCTTAGCGGCGATGAGGCTGAGGTCGCGGTTTCAGAGATCCCTGCAGCCGCTGGGGCCTGGGATGTGGCGGAGCACCCCATCCCTGAAGGTCCCCCTTCCGAGGCTGCCTTTGATGTTTCTGCGGTGTTCGCGGAGCGCCCCCTTGTGCCTGAGACCTCAAGGGAGCGTGGCCCAACTCAAGATTCTGTGGTTTTTAAGGTACTTTACCATCTTCCCATTTACCTTGCTTTCTGTTGCCTGTATCTGAGTGGCTTTGGTTCCTTTATTCCTCTTGCAGCTCCAGGATCTGATCGATGGCCTTAGCCGGCTGGTGAGCGAAGTCGCTCAGTCTCGTTCGGAGGCGTAGTCCTTGAGGGCCGTTCAGGAAGAGAACCAGCGGCTGCACGCGGTGCTTGCTGAGGCCACCGCGAAGAGCGCTTCATCTGAGGAATCCTTGAGGCTCTTACAAGCCCAATACGGATTCCTTCTAGAACGAAACCTTCAGTTGGAGGAGGCGTTGAGGACCTCGGTGAAGGCTACTGACATAGCCCCCTTGCTGGAGACCAAGTTTTGGGATGGCATCCATTTGTGCCGCCGGCTGATGCAGCTCCTGCACCCACGGTTCCCCACTGCTGTGCTGGATCCACGTAATGTGAGCGCCGCGCTCCCCGAGGACGTGTACGGTCTTCGAAGCAGGCCATTTCCTGGGTCCTCGCGTCCAAGCTCCTCAGCGGGTCTTCGCTCGTCAGACCAAGTGGGAACTTCGAGTTACAGAGAGGACTCTTCGTCTTTAGAAGAGCAATCCGGAGCCGTTCCACTTCAGGGTCCTGACGAGGGCTAGCATTTGTTTTTTCCTTTTCCACTGTTGTGTAGTATACATGAATAAAGAGGAAACCCTTGAGTTTACCACAAACGTCTCTCTCTCTCTCTCTCTCTTTTTTTATTCGGATGAACCCAAGTTTCCCATTGACGACCTCTTGGGCTGCTCGGACGAATCCGAGTTTTTGAGTACGACCTCTTGGGCCGCTCGGACGAATCCGAGTTTTGAGTACGACCTCTTGGGCCGCTCGGACGAATCCGAGTTTTGTTTATTGGGAACGACCCGCCTGTTACTGGTAGTATCTCCTAAGGTGAGTGACGTTCCAAGTCCGGGGTACTAGCTTGCCCTCTTGGGTGCGCAACTTATAAGCCCCTCCTCGTAGGATGGCGAAGACCAAAAACGGTCCTTCCCAGTTTGGGGAGAGTTTGTTCCTGCCGGCGTTCTTTTCCGTATCTTCCACGCTTCTCAGTACAAGATCCCCAACTTCAAATTATCGCGCCTTTATTTTCTTGTTGTAGTAGCGGGCCACCCGTTGCTGGTAGGCCGCTATCCTAAGCCTTGCCTGGTCGCAAACCTCCTCGAGCGCGTCGAGGCTCTCCCGGAGTCTCTGGCTGTTATCCGTTGTGCTGAAACATCCAACCCGAGGGCTTACGAGGCTTACTTCTATTAGGATGACAGCTTCGACCCTATAGCAAAGACTGAAAGGGGTTTCCCTTGTGGGCTCTCTGGGCGTCATCCTGTATGACCATAGGACCGAGGGTAGCTCATGTATCCATAAGCCCTCGGAAGACTCTAGCTTGGTCTTCAGCCCATGCAGGATCGTGCGGTTCGTCACTTCCACCTGCCCGTTGGCTTGCGGGTACGCCACTGACGTCTGTACCAGGTTAATTTTCAGGCTTGTGCAATACTTAGTTAACCGTTTTTCGGTGAACTGTGTCCCGTTGTCGGTCACGATACACTCTGGTATTCTAAACCTGCATACGATATTCTGTCGGAGGAACTCCGTCGCATTTTGCTCCGTTATCCTAGCCAATGGCACTGCTTCTACCCATTTGGTGAAGAACTTCCTTTGTTCGGGAGCAAGGGGAAGTGGTCCAAGGATGTCGAGCCCCATTGGGCGAACGGCCACGGGGACTGCAATGCGCGGAGATCCGTGTGGGGACGATGGCTCATGTTGCTGTGGAGTTGGCAGTCTTTGCATTTGCGCACAAAATCCATGGCGTCATACCTCATTGTTGGCCAGTAGTATCCTTGTCTCATGATCTTAAAAGTTAGGTTCTTTCTCCCGATGTGGGATCCACATACTCCGAGGTGCACCTTCTGGAGGGCGTACTCGGCCTCCTTTGGGGTGACACACCTTGGGTAGGGGGCTGAGAAGCCCCGCCGATACAGCTGGCCGTCTACGATCGTGTACCGACACGCCGTTTTCTTTACCTTCTTGGCTTCGTTCGGATCTTCGGGTAGCGAGCCATCAGATAAGTACTTCAGATAAGGTGTAATCCAGGTGCTCCCGTCCGCGACTTGCATTACCTCCTGCTTAGGGTCTTCGACGCTGGACTTGCTCAGGACTTCGCGCATCCACCTAGCATACTGTTCGAGATGCCCAGAAGCTGTGGCCCGTGCAAGCGTGTCAGCCTTGGCGTTTTACTCCCGCGGGATGTGGACGAACTCGGCTGTCTTGAAGTCCATGACCATGCCCTTAACCTTGGAAAGGTATTTGGATAGCTGTGCATTGTTGACGTCGAAGTTTCCACGGACCTGATTAACGACCAATTCAGAGTTGCTGTAGATGATCAAATCCTTGGCTGAGCATTCCTTGGCCAGTCGAAGTCCTGTCAGCAAGGCCTCATATTCTGCGGTGTGTTTTGTAGCCGAGAACCCCAGTGTCAGCGAGTACTTTATCTCCAACCCTTCGGGTGTACGTAAGACAACTCTTGCTCTGCAGCCATCCTTCATGGAGGAGCCGTCCACTTGTAGGGTCCAGGTAGACGTCCTGTTGAACTCGTCCGTTGTAAGTTGATCCTCGTCGCAATTGGGCGGCATCGTTGTCTCGACGAGGAAGTCTGCGAGCGCCTGTCCTTTCAGGGCTGGTCTCGGTCGGAACTCTATATCGAATTCCCCCAATTCAATGGCCTACTTGATCAACCGCCTCGATCTCGGGTTTCTGCAAGATGGCCCTTAATGGCTGGTCGGTTAGGACTACTATCTTGTGCGCCTGAAAATATGGCCTGAGCTTCCTTGCGGAGTATACCAATGCTAAGGCTACCTTCTCCGTGACGGGATACCTGGTCTCGGCATCCGCGAGAGTCTTGCTTGGGTAATATACAGCCTGCTGCTTGCCATGCTGTTCTCGCACTAACGCCGAGCTCAGTGCTGCGTCAGATACAGAGAGGTACATGTATAGCTTCTCACCCTGCTGTGGAGAAGCTAGAAGGGGCGGACTCGAGAGGTAACTCTTGAGTCCTCGGAACGCGTCCTCGCAGTCATCACTCCACCGGAAGTCCCAGTTCTTCGTCCCCCTCAGGGCTTTGAAGAACGGTAAGTGTTTCTCAGCCGACTTTGCCAGGAAACGGGAGAGGGCAGCCACTCGCCCGGTGAGCTGTTGAACTTCCTTTACCGTCCTCGGGGACCGCATGTCTAGGATTGCTTGGATCTTCTCTGGGTTCGCCTCGTTTTCCCGGTGCGATACGATGTATCCCAAGAATTTTCCTGAGGCGACACCGAAAGTACACTTGCTTGGATTTAGCTTCATTCCCTGGGATCTAAGCACATGGAAGGTCTTGGACAAGTCCTTCACGTGGTCGCTGCTCGATCTGCTCTTGACGAGCATGTTGTCAACGTACACTTCCACGTTCCTGCCTATCTGGTCCTTGAACATCTTGTTCACAAGTAGCTGATAGGTTGCTCCCGCGTTTTTAAGGCCAAAGGGTATCACCTTGTAACAGTATGTCCCTTGGTCGGTCATGAACGACGTGTGCTCCTCGTCCTCGGGACTCATTCGGATCTGATTGTAACCTGAGTACGCGTCCATGAAGCTCAAGAGTTCGTGGCCGGACGTTGAGTCCACAAGTTGGTCTATTTTGGGTAGCGGGAAGCTGTCCTTGGGGCACGCCTTGTTGAGGTCGGTGAAGTCTACGCACATCCTCCACTTCCCATTGCTTTTCTTTACCATGATAACATTGGCCAGCCAGTTCGGGTACTGCACCTCTTGGAGGAATCCGGCGTCCAGAAGTTTCTTTACCTCCTCACGGATGGCCACTAACTTTTCAGTGGAGTAATTCCTACGCTTCTGTCTTACCGGTTTGTGCCAAGGGTCGATGCCTAGCTCGTGGACAATGATCTCAGGAGAGATCCCGGGCATGTCGTTGGGGGACCATGCGAACATGTCTGAGTTTTCTCGTAGGAAACTGGTGAGCTGGTCCCTGATAGTCTCTGGGAGTGAACTCTCTATTTGGACATACTTTTCCTGATCCGCGGGATCTAGGGGAACTCGGATTACGGGTTCCCCTGGCTGAGCGTGCTGTGCCGTGGCCTCGTCCCTGAGATCAAGGTCTTCCATGGGTTGCGGAAGTGTTACTTGCGTTGTCTGCTCTAAATAACACATTCGTCCTGTTGACTGATCCCTGAGGACATCTCCTATCCCACACGGGGTAGGGAATTTCATCTTTAGATGTGGGATGGATGTTACTGCATTGAAAGCGGCCAAGCAAGGTCGTCCAAGGGTCGCATTATAGACCGAGGGCAGGTCCACGACCAGGAAGGTGAGGACCTTGGAAGCTGTCCTTGGGTACGTTCCCAGGGTTCGTTGTCCAGCCCGTAGAGTGGCCCATCTTGCGCTTTCATCCGATTTTTCTTAAGTCCTAGCTTGAAGTAGGCATTAAGGTACAACAAATTGCGTGAGCTTCCATTATTAACAGATACTCGTTTCATCTGGTAGTCAGTTCCCCCATCAGAAACGAGTGCAGTTACAACCAGGGAGTCGGAGTGAGGAGAAGTTACATGGTCTAAGTCTCTATTATTAAAACAAATAATATCGTCTTCACTCCTAAGCCCCGTCCTCGGCCTCTTCGCTGCCGCGAGCTCGCGGCCATCTTCTCCGGCTAGCCGGCTGGATATTATGTTCACGACCCCCGCAGCCACTCGGTTCCTGGGGTGTTCAGCGTCTCCGCCGTCCGAGGTCCCGAAAGTTTGTCCAGGCCTCTGAAGGAAACGGTTGAGGTGTCCCCTCTTGATCAGGTCCTCGATCTCCTTCTGCAGAGTCCTGCAGTCCTTCGTGCTATAACCCCCGTAGCGGTGGTAGTCACAGTATTTTGATTGGTCCCCACCTTCCGGGTTGTTCAGTGGTTTAGGCCACTTGAGGAACTTTTCTCCCCGAATCTGCATGAGGACGTTGGTGCGGGAATCGTTTAGCAGCGTCAGGTGCACAGGCCGCAGCTCTCTCCGAACGCTCTACTCGGCCTTGTGTGGCTTCTTTGATGCTTGGGGACCTTGATAGTCCCCGGCCTTCCTCTTGCCCTCCATGGCCTTCTGGTGAGGGTGCTCGTCCCTCTCTGGCCTTTTGGCATCGCTGGTTTCCTCGGCCGCGATATAAGCTCTGGCAACAGCCTCGGCCTCTATGAAGGTCTGCGGGCACTTGTGGATGAGGTGCTTGAAGAAAGCACATCCTTCGAGCGCCGAGAGGAAGACGTTTAGCTTCACCTCGTCGGTCAGTCTTGGGATTTGCCTGGCCTCAACTACAAACCGGGATAAGATCCCCTCAAGCTCTCCTTGGCGCCTTGCTTGAACCGGGTGAGGTGCCAGGGCTGTTTCTCCACTCTTCTGTTGGAGGCGAACTGAGACAGGAACGCCGTTGCCAAGTCTCCAAAGTCGCGGATGGAGTCTGCGGGCATCCCATGGAACCATATCCGTACGTCCCCTTTTAGAGTTAAAGGGAAGCACTGACACATGGTGGTCTCGTCCAGGCCTTGGAGGTTCAGGTGCTCTCTGAAATGATTGAGGTGGTCCATGGGATCACCGCTGCCGTCGTACACATCCAGATTAGGCATTTTGAATTTTGGAGGGAGCGTCCTCGTCCTAATCTCCGTAGAAAATGGAGACCGGAGCGTGTTAGCCCCTCCTCCACTGCTCTCTCGGAGCACCAGATTTCATCCTCTTTTCGGTCTATTCTCCACTCGAGGTGGGATAGCCGCTTTCTTCTCGTTGAGGTAATGCCTCAACTCATAAGGTTCCTGAACGGTACGGCGCTCATGGGCCGTGCGGGCTCCTCGTGGGGGAGCGTCTCGTGGAACCACCTCCTGTTCGCCGTGCTCGCGGCGGCTCCGCTGGATCTCAGAGTGACGCCTCTCAGGGCTCTCTTCGCGAACCCGAGGACCTGGTTGGTCCTCTACCCTCCGCGGGGCTCTGCTGCTCGAGGCCACCTGGGTCCTTGGATTGTCACGGCGATTGCCCTCTCTGTTTCCGCCCTGTGACGCTTCGGCCTGGGAGGCCCTGTCGGGAGCGTCCTTGAGCTGCTCGATTTTGGAGCAGAGCGTGTTGAAAGCCTGAGACATACCGTCTATCTTGGCCACCAAACCCCTCACCACGGGGTCAGGGTGATTCTCCGCCCCAGCACAAGGATCAGGGCCGCCACCGTGTGAGGGCACCTCTTTGGCGGGTGCGCTCGCCTGTGCTCTCGTGTTCACCATTCTGAGGTTTGAAGTTGAAGTTGTTCGCGTATTTTCAGAAAAACGTGAAAAGCAGACTTTCGGTCGCTTCTCACAGACGGCGCCAATGTTGCGTCCGATAGTTCCGGCTGCCTATTTTGCGAAATATGGGCTGGCGGACGGATACTAGCAACACAAAATGAGTAGTGCACGAGCAGTATGATAGAAGTACAAGGAATGTGGGAGAACACGCAGGTTTATGTGGAAAACCCCGCAAAATACAGAGGGGTGAAAAACCATGAGAATGGACGGGATGTCCGAGAAGTTTCACTAATTTGTTAAGAGATTACAACGAAGACGTGCGGAATAATTCTCCTTTACAGGGAATCGCAATATTGGAATTCTAACTTCTTTCCTTCTCCCTTTGCTCTTTCTCTTTTCTCTTGGGAGTTATCTGCTCAAGTGTGCTTAGGTGGGAATTTTTCTAAATTGTTCTCCAGTAGCCTGAGTGGGGATATTTATAAGGATCGACATGCCGTTAGAGGGGTGACGCGTGGCACTGACGCCTCTGGCCTGCCTGCCGCCACTACTGTTGGTGCGGCTGTGACATAGTAGTGGTGGCTGTAACAGGGACACCTGTCACAGCCTGCATATACGGCGTGTAGGGGCACATGCACTGCAGGTACGGTGTGTCAGAGGCCGTTGGTTTCTCAAGGCAGCGCGTGCTGCGTAAGTCATCCAAACTGGCATCCTTGGTTATTTTGGCTTTTCTGGCTGTCCTCGTCCCCATACGTGTCGTAGTGGCCCGTCGGATTTCCAATGCCATTCTTGTCTGCTAGGCTTAGTTCTGCGGGCGCCCGGAACAAGCTTAACCATTTGGGCCTAATTGGACTTGTGGGCCTCTTGGGCCAGTTTTCTCATATTATCCTCTGGGCCTGCAATTGTTGTTTTGGGCTTTAGATTCCGAGACCCATCAGAGGTAATCTGTTATTTAAAGAAATTATTGTAGACAATGCTTTAACCCAAAATTTAGATAGAATAGAAGATTTATGTATTAACATGCGGACAATATTGAGAAACTGGCAATTTTTTTGTTCAGCAACCCCATTTTGGTGAGGTGTATATGGATATGAGTGTTTAGAAATGATTCCCTTTTATTGAAGAAAATTATGAAATTCATGAGACTTATAACCAAAATTTATTGTTAATATTTTAATGCCTGATGAAAATTGAGTTTTAATGTTGGCCACAAATCATTGAAAGAAAGAAAATATCTTAGATTTTAGAATGAATAAAATAAATTAAGGTATGCTTATTATAATTATCTATAAATATTTTAAAATATTTATACTTTGTGGGAGATATAATAAGATAGCACCTTAGACATCGTGATGGATCAATTCAAAACAATGTTTAGTATGGTTACTATGAGAAGTAAATGGAAGAGACTTGCTCCTTCCAAGTTTGCTAGTGGAGCAATCAAAAGACTTATAGTGAAAAATTGATTTTTATTGCCTAACATGCTTGAGCTCCTAAGATGAGATAAAATAATAGAATTCAGATGACCCAAATGTTTGTGTCATATTTCATTCTTATTATTTATAGTAGTAGTATAGGCTAAGGAAACAAAATGAGGAATATGAAAATTGAGAAGAAATACTTGTTCAACTTGAGGCCCTTTTGTAGGGATCTTCCCGTCACCTAATCTTATATAATATAGTTATCATGAAACAAATCAAACGTTACAATTATTATTAACTAATTGTCCTGTAGGAATGAGATTAGTAGAGAGCTTGGGAAATGCAAATACATTTGTAATTGAGGAGTTAATATCACTAATCGCGTGAATAAGCAATTGACTACCACTGGAATTTGAATTTATAAAAAATCATGATGTGGCCTAACAATGTGAAGTGTATCAGTGAAACTAGTCATATGATTAGATACACCAAAGTCAATAAACCAAGGTAAAGATGATACTATACTTTTACCTTAAAGTCTGAAAACTGATAATGTTGAGATATTATCTATTGGACCAATTCTAAAATGAGGATAAATTGTCCTCTTGTTGTAGAATATCTTGTTGAAGAAGAACCAACTGAAACCAAATTTGCATTATTTTGGTGATTCTAAGGACGAGTAAGGCACTCCTTGATGATATGACATTGCCTTTTGCAGTAGTTGCAAATTTTTCTTTCACGGTTAGCAACAATATGTCAATATTCATTATAGCTATAATATAGCACTGTCTGTACATCTCTACCCTTTCCTTTCCCATGTGCAGTATATGCAATTGCATTTGGAGATTTTTTTATTGCTGGAAAGTAACCTATGTTGTAAGATATTCTCTATGAGGTAACCCCCCAAAGCACACATCTAATGAGAGAGGAGTACTATTCATCAAGTTAAAACGGGTTATCTCAAACTCAGGACGAAGCTTCATTAAAAATAGATCTCGCTTGCTTTGTACATGAATTGTTTGGATGGTTGAGAGGAATTTGCCAGGTATTTGGTATAAATCAGATCGGCAAATTTAGCTTATAAGTTTTGAAATCCTGAAAAATAATCATGAGTGAATAGATTGCCTTAATTGTAACTCATGATCTCATATTTTAATTGAAATCATGTGGTTGTAATATCCTAATGATAATTTTTTAAAATACTCTCACATATTTTTGGTAGTTTTATAAGGTCGTAGATTTAGGATAATGAATTGATCAATAGATCTCAGGATCTAGGTTAGTATCTTTAACTCTTCATAATACTAATTTTTGTGTATTCTTAGGAGGTAGTTCACCTCCATCAATATGAACCAATAGGTGTTTTCCATGACAAATAATCGAAATTGAAATTTTCACATTGTATTTTTTTGTGAAGTGTATGCTAGTTAAATATGATTTACTTGTTACCGTTAGTCTAAAGAAATACCTACAATTTCAAATTAATGCCAAAAAACCGTTAATATGAGAAGCCCCTCTAAGAGGGAGGGATGATGTTAGTGTCAATTTGATTCCATGTTTTAAATTAAATGGAAGTAGCAGTATCGTTCCACAAAGTGAACTAGCAAAGTGCTGGAGCCATAAAATCAGAAAATTTAGAGAACTCATGAAACCAGAAATTCCACAAAGTTCCTGAAGCAAAAATCCACAAAGTTTTCCACTAAATCCACAAGTACGCGAAGAATTCCTACGATTTTGAACCCAAGGAATCCACAAAGCATTTCGCGATCTCTCCTGTGATTTTGAACTTTAATTTCAAAATCCATAAAGTTTTCGTAAACTCAAATTAAGAATCCTCTCTTGGTTGAAACCTTAGAAGATGTTTAGGGTTTTGTGCGTGAAAGGAAATTGCAGAACCTCAGTGACAAGGGATGACCACCAAAACAAGAGGTTAAGAATGGACGGGTGACAGCTTTTAATTTTCAGAGGATGACCACCATTGAAACATGAGGTAAAGATTAGAGGACTGGGGTTTTTTGGCTCTAATACCATATTAAGGGTTTAATTTGAATTGCATACTTCACATTGTGAGGATTTTTTTCTATTATATATGGAGTAATTATATTCTAATTACAGAGCTAAAAATTAGCCAATTACATCAAGGAAAGTATTAATACAATATATTAGGAGGATCATGGGCTTGATTTGTGGACAAATTATTCCTGTCAGAATGGTGAGCATCCCGGCTGATAGAGACTTCATGAGAGACATGATCTCTTAACTGGCGGAAGTGTTAGGTGTGGTGCTTTTCTTTGAAACGCTTCAAATGTTCTTTACCAACTCTTCAGCTGTCTGTTTTGTGTTTTGCCTTGTTGAAGCAAGAAAGCAATTTCTATATTATTCCTTGAGCAGTTTAGTCTTGCTAGTTGTGATGTTACATGTCTCTCCCACTTGCATTTGAGTATATGAAACAAATTGTTTTGAATTCTTGATAGGTCGTTGCATACGGCATAGATCTGATTATGGAGCCATAATCTTATTAGGTAATCTTTTATCCACCTGCCACCCCCCCCCCCTCCAAAAAAAAAATTCTTCTTGTCTTGATGTTCTTAGTAATGATATTTGCAGCATCTAACATTGCATTCTACTTCTAGCCGTCATGACTTGGTTAAACTTGTTACAGCAACTCCTGCTTGCTTGATCAGGATAGACACACCCCGAAAGCACAACACTCACGCCTGAACAGCATGCATGCTGCATTGAAATGGACAACTGGGAGCCTCAATGATTTTCCTCACTTTACATTTGATTCATAACAGAACCAGAAAATATGAGGGTGTTGGGGTGATTTAAAGACATTTGATTGAAATTTCTATTTGGACTTAAGTAGGCACTTCATTAATGTGACAAAGATCAGTGCTTTACAACTATGATAGTTGCTTTTAGGAAGAAGTATTATGATATTAAAAAAAAATCATCCATTTCAAAAGAAGTGCCATGATTTACATTTGGGACGTTCCAAACAGGCCCCACAGGCTGATAGAACTAGGAAGAAAGGTATGTTGTATCTGCATGATTTTTGTGAGCATAAATGATGGATGAAAAGCACAGAACTTTTTTTTTTTGTTGTCAAATTATGAAGGAGCAGGGGTTTTATTTGTCATTATGGTATGACATAGAAAACTGGTTTTTCCTTTGTGTGCCCTGGAAAATACTGCTGTACTCCTCCCCCTGCCAAAAAAACAAAAAAAAAAAAGAAATTCCTTTTCTTTTTCCTTTTGTCCAATAATAAAAATTGTGTGAAATAAGTAAATTTATCCAGTTAAGGCATTCTTGATTGAGAAAACAATCCCTCTATTTGCCCATTTATGGCTGGGTGTAATGGATGCTATTTCAAGTCAGTATGGAATATAATTATTTTCTTTTACATTACACACCATTATATCTAACTAATTTTAGACATTGTGTTTTTTTGGTGTGTTCAAGTCCATTCTATTATTTCATGATGGTTGTATTGATCCGAATTGATAATCGATTTTGTTCTTTGCAGATGAGCGTTTTCGGGAGGAAAGGAATACAATGTACATTTCCAAGTGGCTGAGGAAATCAATTAGGCAATACGATGACTTTGAAAGCTCATTAGAGGAATTAAGATCCTTTTTCAGTAATGTTAAGGTAAAAAAACAAAAAAAAGATTCATTCTCACATTTTGGTTTTGGTGCCTTCTATATTTGCACAACTCACCATTGAACATTAATTCATCAATTATGAGATTTTCTAACTTGTGATTTTTGTAGGAAAAGATTGGCAGTATGACCAATCGGCAGGATTCTATCATTAATCTGGAAAACGCCCTTCCTAACTATTGTGGAAAAGGGTATATTATAAGGAAAAATAAAAAAATTAACAACTATGAAATTGAAAAGGGAAAGGCTTCAAATAATTTGATATCAAACCACAGACTCTGCCAACACCTACATTTTAATTCTGAAGGTGATTTCCTCTCATCAAGATCTCAAGGCAGTGAAGAAGTTCAGGAGTCTGAATCAATATGTATAAAGAATATTGACAGAAGTAAAGAGATCATTGATGTAGAGGGCAATTTCCGGGAAGACATGAGGTGAATTCTGACCCTTTCCCTTATTTGACTTGGTAATGTCCTGTGGTTTTTAAGAATGGTTTTCTAATGAGGATGCTTTCAGCGCTCACTTTTTGTGTTTTCATCCTTCTTCATTATTAGAGACAAGGAGCCTGGAAAATTTTGGATTCTTTCTGAAATTAACTATAGTAATTATGAATTTGGCAAGTTGTCAGTTTTTTCCTTGTATCTTACTTTGACAATGTTTGAATCGTGTTATATTAAGTGTGATTTTACTGGAATTAGGATGTTTATGGCAGTAGCTCCTTCACCCCACCACCAAAAAAATACCAAGAGGAGCCCTAATTGTATATTAGTTTCTGTAGTATTTGAGAACGCCCACATGAATTGGGATGAATACAAGTGTTCTGTCCAAAGTTTATATGTTTTGAGGGCTCAGTAAATGATAAATCATTCTCCCTTTTCAGCTGTTCAATATCCCCGTTTAAAACTGTCTGCGAAGATACAGAGCTATTTGTTGTCAAGGAAACCCCTGGTATGGTTGGTGAAGAGGTTAATAGTCCAGGATCCTTCTCCAAGGATGAAAACTCTGGTTCAACAATAATTCATACCTCGACAGACTTTTTGAACCAAGAAACGCTACAATCAATGAACTCGGGACTATCTATCCCCAACACGATGTGTTCCTTGGCCAGCACTCCTAAAAGGAATGCTAGTGAAAGCACCAATGAGGAGTTTCCTGAAATAGAATCATCTCTAGCTTTGAGTGTGGAATCTCATGCACAGAAAAGGAGAAAGCCACTGCATTCCTTATTCTCTAGCCCATTTCAAGAGAAGTCTTCTGACGTGGCTATAGCAGAAAGTACACAGCAGTTTGGTTCGATGGGGATTTTAGTTGAGAGAGAAACTGAGAGTCAGAGGGTTGAATTGGGTTTGGCGAGTAGTTCCTCAGAACCCAGATTTAAGGGGTTAAATTCTCTCAAACAGTCTTCAATGACTGACAGTGGTAAATCCTGTTTACTAGAACAGAGGTTACAAATTTTCTGCTCTCTATGTAGAACCCCATTGGGTCTCCATGAAAACCAATACTGCATTCCATGTTCCTCGACGTCATCTTCGAAAGTTACTTTGACTTCTATTTTTAAAGAACATGTGCAGAAGGGGTCTGTGACTTTGTCATCTGATATACCAGTTCTAATAGTTGGCTCTTCAGCTGTAAATAAGCAACTCTGTAATGCAAGTCAGAAAGATATGCCTGCACAGGGTATATGGTGCAAAGAGGATGGTTGTGTGTACAACACCATTTTCTGTCCCTTTTGCAGTTGTCCCACCAATTGTCTTGGTGTTCAAATCGTGGCAACTGATGCTTCAAATTTTCAGTTGATTGATAAGGTAAAGGGCTTGTTGTTATCCAAGTTTGGAATTCCAATAAGTTTCATCTTCATTGCTGCTTTAAACTTTGAGTGAAAAAAGGAATACAGCTGTATGACTTGCTCCCGCTGCCCTGGGAATTTTGCCTTTACACGTGCAGATATTCTTTTATCTCGATTGTGTGGCATTCAACTGTATCCAAACATCGCCAACCAAGGTATTTTCTGATGGTCTAGTGGTTTTCTGCTGCACTCAAAAATGAAAGAGTTTGCCTTTGTGAAGTTAAAGGGCATGCTTTCATAGTCAATTTGACTTTTCACTTCACCACCCATGTTGGACATTTGAACACTCGACCCTTCAAATCAATGTAACAACTTGTAAAAAATTTGCAAAAAATTTGTATACTAGCCAAGTCTAATATGGGAACACTAGACTGTTATTTGACACTTGTGCAAGAGTCTGAGTGACAGGATATCTTCCAAAGGACTCAGTAGTTGCTAAGGTACTAATAGATAATCATCCAGTAATCTTTGGCCACGAAAGGGATGAAGTTTGGCTTTTAGGGGGAAAAAAGATGAGTGTGAAGATTTATATGAATCAAGAAATTAAAAGGTAAAGAGTAATACTGTAATGGACGGCTGCAGGATTCATCAAGGGCAAATCATTCATCACTTGGAAGCATTGCTGATATAAATAGCATCGACAAATATGCATATCAACCCCAGTATGGAAGATCAGGGGGATGGAGAACTACAAAATCAAAGGTTTGAATTCGCTCAAACCTGTATTTCTTACTGTTTGGTCTTTCATGTACTCAAGCCTGTCTAAATTGCATCGGCTTTTTCCCAAATCTTGCAGCTTCGACTACCAAAGAGGGCTCTGCTTGAAAATACTGAGGATTAATGAATGACCATTGAAAGTCTAGCTCAAGATGCCAGATTGTGCAGCATGTTGTGGTCCTGGTTGTCTGCTGCATTGAGCACAACCGTGTTGTGGGAGCTGTTCATTATTGAATTAACTTATAGAACAAGCTTTTCTTGTAAAGGAGGTCATAATTTGTTTTTGATTGCTCTCTACTATAATGATGTAAAAATTGATAAAAAAGCCTTTTCTTTTCTGTTCTTTTCTTTTTGACATTTGGAATCGGAATCTGTCTTGAACTAGAGTTAGTTCTTTTTATAGTTGCTCAATAAGATGCTTATGGTGAAGGTGAAAGTTGACTAATTCCTGCTATTTTGTGCTACTCATTTTTTTATTGGCGTGCTGCTTGAATTTGTTGGCGGTGTAATGGTGTAACTGTCAAGCGGGTAAGGCTATCTGCATCTTATTTTGATTTTTTATTTTTTAAATTATGTTTTTTTTGCACCATTTATTCTTTGACATAATAGAGTTTTTTTTTTTAAAAAAAAAAAAAAATCAAATAATCAAGAATTGATTCCCCAAAAGTTTCATGTTACTTGTTATTTTAAATCATATTATTTAAACTCATAAATCACATGTTGAATCAAATGATTCATTATCGAATAGTTCAAAATTTTGGATACATTATTTCCCAGGGCATGAAATCAAAGTGGTGGGTTTATACCACTGGCATACGTTTCCAACCATTTCACATTGTCGCTAACTCAGTGCATGGACCCATTGAAGATAAGGCCAACTGTGACTCCATTTACTTTTATAAATTATGATTACAAATTGTTGATTCGTTTTCCATATTATGCGTAGGAAAAACGTTGGTTATACTCACCTTTCCGGGTTAGATTTCATGGAGGAAGGAGATCATCATCAAGGTACACTGTTTTTCACCTGATTCACCCGGTGTACGCGCTTTCTTGCTCGATCTCTCTCTCAAGATTGCCATTCCTAGTAGCAGAAGTGTAGTGTTGGTGGGCAACGGGCGACTTACTTATCAAAATATAGTAACAGTTTTTACTTGTTGGCCGGAATGGACGGCCAACTAATAAGGCACAATAAGTACTATGAAGTAGAGAGAGGGGAAGAGAAATAAACATAGAATTTTACATGGAAAACCTTTCTAAATTAAAAAAAAAATCACAGGACACTAAGTCCACTAAGAATCACTAAATATCAGAAAAATTACAAAAGACGAAAATAAGAACAGAGCAAAGTAATCAAGGCTCTCACAATTGTTTCTCTCACAGCTCTCTTTCTTTTTCTTTCTTTCATCTGTTATACTCTCACTCAACTTGGCCGGTATCTTTTCCTTTTTCTTGTTCTTGCCTTACAACCCTCCTCCTCCTCTTTTTTTTTTTTTTTTTTTTTTGCTATGTGCAAAGTATACATACATATACACACGCTCATCACCATAGCTTAATGTTTGGTGCTTAACTTTCAATGTCTGCTTACATGCGCATGCCTGGTCCTACAACAGGCGGCGCGTGCCTGTTCTGCAGACCGATCAGCCTTTGGAGTCTCGAGAATGACTTCCACCAACCACCTAGAAAGGTAGGTTAATTGTACACTTTTTGAGTATGACAGTCGTTCAGATCTCCCAAATACGGTATGTCAACACTGTTGTCCGTCGCTTCATATTAGCCGGTCAACCACACCATTGAGTGGTTGAAGTAACTCGTCCCGCTCCTTCAGACGATTCACAATTTATGACGGTCAACATATTGACCAGAGGAGTTGACCGAAATTTCTTCCTCCCAACATATTCGTACTCTGTTCAAGTCCTAAGAATTTTCACACGGGGATGATCCCAACATATAGGGCAATACAGATTGGTACCATTTAGTGGTGGATCTGGCTTCTCAAATCCACCAAAATAATCAAATGATTCCCAGCCACCAAAACTAGGGCAAGAAATCCTAAAAACATGTTGAAAGCTATTCGATTGGAAGTTTAAATTTGATCGGGAATATGGCGGAAGCCTATTGGACTATACCGAATTCCAGACAAGAATCATTATCATTAGCCTAAACAAAAACTGTTTAGATTTTGGATCACTATTTTTGTAAATTTCAGATCTATTCACATGTCCTTTAATTATACTCTCGATATTTAAATCGTCACTAGTTGATTTCAGTATTTTCACAAGAAAAGAGAGAAAAAAAAGAAAAAAAGGAAGGAAAAAGAGAGAGAATACGAAGGAAAAGAATTTCAAGGTTATTTTGTATCAGATATGGTAAATCTGTGGTTTGAAACAAGTTTGTTTAAGCATATTTTTTTTTGTCTATTATTAACTATTGGCTTCTGTACTAAGGCCCACGAGCATCTCAAGCCCAGCCCAACTACGTAGGGAATCTATGTGGCATCCAGCTGGCGGAAGGCAACGGGCGTCCTGCAGCACATTAATGAGTTGCCGAAAAACAGACAGGAGAAAGAAGAAATCAGCCAAAGGAGAAACGGCCAACGCTGCGACAACAGCTCAGGCGGCTGCCCGCAGACAGCCAACCAATTCCAACTCGAAGGGAGACAAGGCGTTGTCGGCAGCGCTAAGAGGCCTGCCTGCTACCGCAAAGCGACAACCGACATGACTGGCGGTCAGCAACAGTGACCAGCGGCCAAGGAACCCTAGCAACGGGAGTTTCACTCTCAGAGTCCACTGGGAAGGAGCCTATAAGAGCTCTCTTCCCCCGCAGAGAAGGGGAGCTCCTTCCTTTTCCCAGATAACAAAGAGAGAAAGCAATCGGACTGAGATAAGACTCAAGTCATTTGGCCACAAACGAGCTCGCTTCTCTCAAGATCACGATCCCCAAACCAGTTCAGGCAGTGGGACGTTAGCCACCTGCTGCGGTGCGTCAAGGAAGCCAGACCTTCCACTACCTACTCATTGCATCTCCCACACTGAAACACACTCATCACTCATGTCTCATCAGCACCCATTTGCGCACCGCCTAGCGCATGTGTTATTTTTGTTTATTGCGGGAACTTGCTCACTTGAGCGTCGGAGTGACCGTGGTGGGAGAAATCCCGCCAAACCTTTGACCTCTCGTTTGTTGTTTGTATTATGCTGGTTCAGGTTAGGAGATACGGAGACCGGACGCTCATCTTGATGCTACATCGTAGTCGAGAACCCGGGGGCCCCTTAATCCGTACAGCAACCGCGGACCTGGATGCAACATTGGCGCCGTCTGTGGGAATCTAACGAAAAGCCTAGTGTCACTTTCCAACCTCCCTTCCGAAGTAAAGAAAATGGTGAATACCAGAGCACAAGCTAGTACTCCAGCAATGAACGTTGTCGCTCACAACGTGGCCCCCCTGTCAGGAGCCACGAAGACGCCCATCAAGAGCCTGACGTCCACCGCTTGGCCGCGGATATGGGCGACATAAAACTAGTACTCCACGCCCTGTGCAATCGAATGGGAACTCCTTGGCCAGGGGTTGGCCCTCCAGCATCTCAAGCGTCCTCCTCCAAAAGGAGGAGACGCCGCGCGGCGGCCTTCAGGAGAGGATCCAACCAACCTAACGACGCCGTGGCCCAGGCGATCCCCAAAAGGATCGACCCTTATGAAGCTGAAAGCCATCCCGACTGCAGCGATCGGGGGGACAGCCCTGAGCGGTATAACCCCCGCCACTTGCGCTGCCGCGGGAGACCTACCGCAGCGGGCTCCAGCAGCGAGTGACCTCCTCAAGCGGAGAGCGGACACCACCGACAAGCTCAACCGCATCTTCAGGACCACACAGAGCTCCACGATGTCATCGACGTTCGGAGAGGTGCTACCGACCCGTCGATGGAGGAGAAAGTTAAGGTGTTGTGGAACATCCTGCACAAGGAGAGGCCATGCGATCCTCCGCCGACCTTCAGAGATCACCCTTCGCCATGGATCTGTGGACCCAGCCGTTGCCGAATAAGTTCAAGATGCCCGCCCTAGAGGGGTACGACGAAAGAAAGAATCCAATGGACCATCTCAACTGCTTCCGTACCCATTTGTCCCTACAGGGAGCGAGCGAGGCCCTGATGTGCCAGTGCTTTCCCGTCACCCTCAGGGGGGACGTGTTGCTCTGGTTCCATGGTCTCCCTCCGAATTCCATACGCTCGTTCGACGAGTTAGCTGATAGTTTCTTAAGCCAGTTTGCCTCCAGCCGAAGAGAGGAAAGGCAACCGTGGCACTTGGTCCGCCTCCGCCAGAGATCAGACGAAAGCCTGAAGCGGTTCCTCAACCATTTCATCACCGAGGCACGGTGGATCCCCCAACTCTCCGACGAGCTGAAACTCAATGGCTTCGTCGTCACGCTGGCGACGGGGGATTTCTTTAAGCACCTGTCGCACCAGCGCCCTCAAACCTTCCGGAAGGCCGAGGCTATTGTCAGGGCATACATCATGGCCGAATAGGCCAACAAGGAGAAGCGCCCTGAGCGAGCGGACCGGCCCCCAGAAGCCACCAGACTTACTGGCGGGCGGAAGAGGGACAACGACAGCCACCGCTTCCCGGAGCACCATAAGCAGGCGCGGCCTCCGCTAGGACCTAGGAAGGACCATGGACGGACATCCCTGACTCCCCTGAACGACACTTGTACCAACATCTTGATGCAAATCTAGGACGAAAAGTTCTTCAAGTGGCCGAAAATACCGAAAGGTCCCAGCAGCAACGATCAAACCAAATACTACCAATACCACTGCTGCCTGGGACACTCGACTGAGAACTGTCGGACCCTGCAGCAGGAGATAGAGAACCTGATCCGCCGTGGACACCTTAAATGATTCGTGAAGAGTTCGGGGCAAAGCCCCTCAACCTCGGACGGTGAGGCCAGCAAGCCGTCGAGGGGCCGCACGGCCGCCGACGTGGTTAATATGATCTCCCCCGCAGCCGCCGGGGACACCGGACAAAGGGAGCCGAGGCCAACTTCCAGCAATAAGTGGGCAAGGATAGGGGATAGGAGTGATGTCATTAGCTTTAGCGGCAACGATATGGCTTATATAACCTTCCCCCATACCGATCCCCTCGTTGTATCCGCCCTTGTTTCAGATGGTAAGGTTGACTACTAGCTGAAATGAGTTTTTATTGATAATGAAAGTTCACAGAATTTACTATATCTTAGCACTTTCTTTAAATTTGGACTGAGGTGAAGCCAGATGAAGGCCGCTAGCGGACCCTTGTACGAGCTGGACACTAAAGCGGTCCCCGTACAAAGGATAGTCCTGCTGGAGGTCACTATGGAAACCCACCCGCGCTCTGTGACGCGGGAGCTGGCGTTCCTCGTCGTCGACCTACCATCTGTCTACAACGCCATATTGGGTAGACATTTTCTCATGACCTTTGGAGCCGTGACGTCGATCCCACACCTAAAGGTAAAGTTCCTCACCCCGTGGGGTATGAGGAAGTGCTTGGGGACCAGGAGATGGGACGAACATGCTACCTGTCCCAGATCAGTCCCACGGCACTATACAGCCCGTACAAAGATCTTGACCTCCGCGACAAAACCCTTCTACAGCAAGCCCAATCGAGAGAGGCTACCAAAGCGGTCCCCATGAATCTTTCCGAGCCGGAGAGGTGCGTCCACGTGGGCAGATCCCTCCAATCCATAGAACGTGACCGGCTAACTACCTTCCTTAGGGCCAACTCCAATGTGTTCGCCTGGGTTTCCGCTAACATGCCTGGGATACCGGCCAAAGTAATCATCCACAAGCTGAGCCTTGACTCAAGCTGAAAGCTCGTTCGGCAGAAGCGCAGGAACCACTCTGTCAAAAAGTTGATCGCCATAAGAGAGAAGGTGAGGAGACTCCTTGTGACGACCCGACTTTTATTACCATCAAAAGCCGTCGTCAAATCCAAAGTTCTTACGAATAAGAGATACAAAGGTGAACATAAAAATTTTTCTTTTCTTCATTCAAACCTGAGATGCAATCTAAAGAAT
>JAODPA010033499.1:0-12356 GCA_025585075.1 Nepenthes mirabilis | reverse complement strand
TATATATATGCTTGGTATACCGAAAATGGGCTAGCCCAAAGCCAACGTAGGCCCAAAACGGCCTACTGGACGGTCAACTCGTGAATGGCCCAACGGGAGAACAAGCCCAAACCTCGAAAGGCCTAGGACGGTCAACGCCAGCGTTGACCAACTAGGCCTCAGCAGATGGCTAATTCACACGCAGACGGTCAACTCAAACGTAGGCTGGGCATACTATAGTAGTAGGCCCAACATAGGCTTTTTTACGGTTACGGACCTGGCCCACTTAAGCACACGATCCATCAGATTGCCAGTAACGGCTCTCCCAGCATCTTCAACGATCCCAGCTGGCTCCTAAAATGGACATTGATAAAATCAACTCCCTTCCCATAAGCAAGGCACCAGATTTTTCCAATTCCTTGCCAACTGGGGCTCTCCAACGGTAAAATATACAGAAAGAAGGTAAGCAATTTGGAAAGCCATAGACCGTCGTTCAAGGAAGCTACCTTGGTCCGTTTGGCAATTGGCATTAGTTCTGAAAGGCAGGCCAACCAATAATAATACAGGGGATCACACCTTCCAAAGGGGGAGATCACCCTGTCAACCATAAGTAAATTCTAGAATTCTGATTCAGGGACGGGTTCTGGCTTACGCATTCTAACTTACACACAACAAGTTTCAATTCATACGTTCTCACTAACACAAGAAACTCTTACACGCAATTTCTGGCATACAGAGACAATCCTTACAGTCAAGCTCTCACGTACCCAAACTCTCGCTGACAGAGAGAACTCTTACATTCACAGACGCTGACAGAGTACTGGACAGAGGCCCATCGTTTCTCCCACTCTTCCAAGCGTTCATCCTCCAAACCTCACTAAAGGCCTCTAATTTCCTGGAGACCTAATCGCTTCCCGAGAGTCATTCCCAGAGACTTCCATGCTTTTGGGACATCGTTTCCTTACGCTCCCTGTGAGTAGGAATCGATCGCTCATGTCCTCGACAAGCCAATACTCCCGACCGATCAATCCTCTTACTTTCTCTCGCTTTTCAGCATTACCTTCCCTATCTTTGGAGGCTTTACTGACTTGAGCGTCGGAATTTTTTCGGTGGGACAACATTCCACCGACACACTAACCTCTTGTTCATTTTAGTGGTGTGTAGGATTCACACTCAGTGAACGGAACCGGTCCAAATAATCCAAACGAATCCGAATCTGTTCGAAGTCGGATCCAGGTACGCATCATTGGCGCTGTCTGTGAGAAGCGCTAACAGAAAGCCAACCACTACTCCGAGCAACACTCTCTTTCACCGTCTGATTCTGCATTCACAATGGTGAACACGAGAGCCCAGCCTAGCGATCCCACTAGAGACATCACCTACCCCGACCAGGACCACGCTGCTGGTGCCATTGTCAACAAGGCTACGGGCAGAATTCTAGTGCCGTATTTTCAACAGCTGATGGAGTAGATGCAGGCCAAGACGCGCCTACTCCAAATACTTTGCTCTCAGAATGAGCAGCGATTGCAGGCGTCTCCTCCGGCTGCCGTCCCCTCACCGGCCATCGAAAAAGATGGTTAGAGGAAAAAGAAGCTTGCCGAAAGCCCGAGAGATCCCGGAATAATCCAATCCCAGCCTCCTCCCACGTTCCTGGCAAGAATAGGCCTGAAGAACGTTGTCCAGGAGAGAAGAAATCCCCGATACTCTCGGGCCAAAGACAGAAACAAAGTCCAGGAGTGAGCATCCAGGACTGCCAGGTCTGCTGGAGGTAGCAGCCAGTCCGCTACTGAACCCTCCAGAGATAAGACGGAGCTGAGTGCTTACCTCAACTCCAAAAGATCAGTAAATGTCACTCGCGCAGATCCGCAAGTGTACAAAATCTGGAATCGTGTGTTCCAAGATGAAGAGCACGCCATCGACTTGGACCGATCTCCTTTCACAGCGGAGATCCTGAGCAGTCCACTGCCCACCAAGTTCAAGATGCCTTCCCTTGACTGATACGATGGGAGCTGCGATCCGGTTGACCACTTGGATCACTTTCGCACCCATCTGAGTTTACAAGGGTTGGAATACTCAGTGATGTGCCGCTGCTTCCCGCTCACGCTGAAGGGAGATGCCCGAATCTTGTTCCATCGCCTCCCTTCAGGCACCATCAGCAACTTTTGTGAACTCACGGATCTCTTCTTAACTCAATACGACTTGAGCCGGCGAGAAGAGAAGCAGCTGTGGTATCTCTTCCACATCAAGCAGAAATCGGGCGAGAACCCACGGTGATTCCTAGATCGTTTTGTGGCAGAGATCAGGTGGATTCCCCAGATAATGGAGGAGATGAAGCTAGGCAGTTTTATCTCCGCGCTGACCTATGGGGACTTCTTCAAGCACATAGCCCACAAGAATCCCCAAACCTTCTCGGAAGTGAACTCCATTACGCAGGTATACGCAGCGGTAGAGGAGACCAACGAGGCAAAACACCCAGAGCAGATGGATCAGCCTTGATCATTCCCTGGAGAAGGAAAAAGGAGGTACGGTGGCGAATATCACTCCTGTAGGAAGCAACACAGGATTGGGGCCCCGGAGCACAGAGACTACGAGTCCACCTGCTTCATGCCTCTGACAGACACACGCTCTAACGTCCTCATGCAAATCCGCGAAGATAAGTTCTTCAAGTGGCCAAAACCACTAAAAAAGGACTCTAGGAACCAGTCGAAGTACTACGACTTCCACCGCTCTGCTGGGCATACGATAGAGGACTGCAAGATGCTGCAAAAAGAAATCAAGGAACTGATTCACAGAGGGCACCTCACCAAATACGTCAGGAGCTCCGGACAGAATTCTGGAGCAGCTGACGAAGAGGGGCAGGAATGGTCCCCTCCCAGAAATCGAGTTACAGTAGGGTTGGTTAACATGGTCATCGCCTGACTGGCTAAAAACCCATCCGGCGGTGAGGAATAACAGACTGGGAGGAAGAAGCACGCACGGTGGACAACACTATCAGCTTCAATGATGATGACTTAGCTCATGTAATATCCCCCACGCTGATCCCCTCGTTGTATCCACACTTGTTTCGGACGGTAGCATCGACTACCAGTTAAAGTGAGTTTTTGTCGATAATGGAACTTCAAAAGATTTGCTTTACTTGGATGCGTTCTTGAAATCAGGCTTAAAAAAGAATCAATTAAAACCTGCCAAAGGCCCATTATACGGCCTCGACAACGAACCTGTGCCCGTTCAAAGGACTATCCAATTGGAGGTCACCTTGGGTACGTATCCGAAAACAGCAAGTCGAACGCTCACCTTCTTGGTGGTCAACCTACCCTCAATGTATAACGTCATACTGGGCAGACCATGCTTGACAGCGTTCGAGGCGGTTACCTCAATTCCACACCTCAAAATGAAGTTTTCAACACCCTACAGTGTCGGGGAGGTGCTGGGCGACCAAGTTACGGGACGAACCTGTCACATGTCACAGGTTTCCCCTAGTGGTAGCACTGGAATAGTTGGGGAACTCGACCATCGAAACGAGACAACCCTTCAGCAACCGCAGTTCGGTGAAGCCACGTATCTAATCCCACTGGACCTGGAGGAGCTGAAGAAGTGTGTACAGATCGGCAGCTCACTCACCAAACCACTGCACGATGAACTGGTTGCATTCCTGTGAAGGAACGCTGACCGATTTACATGGACTCCAGCAGGCATGCCTGGAATTCCAGTAGAGATAACGGTCCATAAGTTGGGGTTTGACTCCGGCCGAAAACCCGTTAGCCAGAAACAGATGAACCACTCCATTGAAAAGCTGATCGCCATCTGAGAGGAGGTCAAGAAGCTGCTAGATGCAGGCTTCATTAGAGAAGTCCATTACCCAAACTGGCTCTCTAATGTCGTCTTAGTAAAGAAAAGCAACGGAAAATGGTGGATGTGCGTCGATTTTACCGACGTTAACAAGGCCTTCCCGAAGGACAGCTTTCCCTTGCCCAAGATCAATCTGCTAGTTGACTCAACAGCCGGACATGAGCTATAAAGCTTCATGGATGCCTGTTCAAATTACAACCAGATCCGAATGAGTCCGGAGGATGAAAAGCACACCTCATTCATGACTGATCAGGGCACCTACTGCTATAAAGTAATGCCTTTTCGACTTAAAAACGCTGGAGCGACCTACCAATGGCTGGTCAACAAAATATTCAAAAAACAAATTGGTCGCAACATGGAGGTCTACGTCGACGACATGCTCATCAAGAGCAAGGTCATCGGCGACCACATCCGCGACCTGGAAGAGCCATTCGAGGTGCTCCGTAAGCATCACATGAAGCTGAATCCATCTAAGTGTATCTTCGGAGTAGCCTTCGGCAAATTCCTAGGTTTCATCGTCTCCCAACGAGGGATCGAGGCAAACCCAGAGAAGATCAAGGTGCTCACTGACATGGCTCCACCGCGGAATATAAAGGACGTTCAACGACTTACTGGACGGCTGGCAGTACTGTCCCGCTTCCTTGCGAAGTCCAGTGACAAGTACCAGCCCTTCTTCAAAGCCCTTAGAAGAACAAAATCCAACAGGTTTCAATGGACAGCGGAATGCCAAATCGCTTTCGATGAACTGAAATGGTATTTGGCCAGCCCGCCGTTGTTGGTGTCACCCAATGGCGGAGAAGAGCTATACCTTTACTTGGCAGTGTCAAAGACGTCTCTCAGTTCTGTCCTTGTGCGCTAGGACTCTGACGCTTAGCGGCAAGTCTACTACGTGAGTAAAACGATGACCGACCCAGAGACTCATTACTCGCGCTCAGAAAAGTTAGCCTTGGCGCTAATATTCTCCGCGCGAAGGTTAAGGCCCTACTTTCAGGCCCACCGGATAGTGGTCCTCACGAACCAACCGCTGAAAGACATACTCCAAAAACCCGACATTTCTGAACGGCTGGTAAAATGGGCTATCGAGTTAGGCTAGTTCGACATCAAATTTCAGCCCAGGCCTGCTATAAAGGCACAGGCGCTGGATGATTTCATTGTCGAGACTACAACCCCAGTCCTCGAGGAACAGCCCGAAGAAACAGCGGAACTGCTTGTCGGCATTTTGGAATGGATACTCCACGTTGACGGATCGTCTACGGACACGGGCAGCGGAGCTGGAGTGGTCCTTTCGACCCCCGACGGGTTTGAAGTGAAATACTCCCTCAGGCTCAATTTCCCAGCAACCAATAACGTTGCCGAGTACGAGGCCCTGTTAGCCGGATTGCGGTTAGCTAAGGGATGCTCTGCTAAAAGACTGACAGTTTACAGCGACTATGAGCTAATCGTTAACCAGGTTAACGGAGGCTTTCAGACGAACAACCCTCTCTTGGCCAAGTACTTGGCAGGGGCAAGGGAGGCTGCCCAAGGTTTCAACAAACTGTCCCTAGTTCACGTTCCCCGAACTGAAAACTAGAAGGCGGACCAGCTGGCCAAAGCCGCCACAGCTGAAAACATGGAACAGTATTCGAGGGACATGCGGGAGATCCTAGATGCTCCCAGCATTGAGAAGCGAGAGGAAATATAGATTTTTTATGCGAAAAACTGGATAACGCCTTTCCTAAACTATCTGGCGGACGGATCGTTGCCAGAGGATGTGGAGAAGGCCAAACGGGTCAGGAAGACAGCCGGCTGGTATACCGTAGTTGACGAACGGCTATACCGCCGTGGCTACTCGACTCCATACCTCCACTATCTAACTCCTGAAGAAGCTAACTACGCTTTAAGCGAGGTCCACCTCGGGATCTGTGGGTCGCACATTGGCAGAAAAAACTTGGCCTTCAAGGTCTGCGCTAGGTCAATTACTGGCCCTCGATGAAAAAAGACGCGCTGGAGTTTGTGAAGAAATGTGAAAGATGCCAACTTCACAGCAACCTTCACCGCTAGCCATCCACAGATCTGAAGACCTTTCAGGCGCCTTGGCCCTTCACGCAATGGGGCCTTGATCTTCTCGGCCCGTTTCCCATTGCCACGGGGAAAAGGAAATTCATCATCGTGGGCATTGATTACTTCACCAAGTGGGTTGAAGCCATTCCATTGGCTAAGATTACAGAGCATAACGCCTTGGAGTTCCTCCGCGAGAGCATCGTCTGTAGATTTGGTGTCCCTGAGGTTGTTGTGATCGATAATGGGACCCAATTTTGGGGAAAACGCTTCACCAAGTATTGCACCAGCCTTGGCATCAAGTTGGTCCATATTTCGGTGGCATACCCCCAAGAAAATGGATAGGTAGAGGTCACAAACCGAATGCTACTCCACAGGTTAAAAACTAAGCTGGAGGATGCAGGGGGCTCCTGGGCAGACGAGATTCCTTCCGTTCTCTGGTCTTATCGAACAACCCCGAAGGAACCAACGAGCAAGATGCCCTTCAGCCTCTATTACGGGACTGAGGCGGTAATCCCGGTCAAAATCAGGCTTCCAAGTCTCAGGGTGGAGTCCTTCAACCCACTGGGTAACTCCCAAAAAATCAGGGAGCACTTAGACTTGTTAGAGAAAGCCCGCGACGGTGCCAGAGTATGAACAGCGGCCTACCAGCATCGAATCGCCCGATACTACAATAAAAAAGTTAAGGCACAATGATTCGATGTAGGAGACCGGGTCCTACGAGGCATCGAGGCCACATGCAAGCTGGCCGGCCACAATAAGCTCTCTCCTAATTGGGAAGGGCATTTCCTCGTCTCCGGCGTCTTGCGAAACGGAGCCAACAAACTCCAAAGCCAGGATGGGAAACTGGTTCGGCAAACGTGGAATGCCATCCACCTCAGATGATACTTCCAGTAGCAGACGCAGGTACGCATTTACATTATTTTTTGCACTCGCTTGCTTGTTTTGAATTCACGAAAAATAAGTGTTTACTCAGCATACTTCCTATGTGCGTGTGCATTATTTTTCTTTGCAGGTTACCCGACCTAAACTGCCCCTAAGTCGGAAGGGTTTTTACCATCTCGTTAATAAACTCTGGTCATCCAGGCGGCCCATAAGAGGTCGAACTTGAACCTCAGTCATCCGAGCGGCCTATTAGGGGTCGTATTTAAACCCTGGTCATCCAGGTGGCCCACAAGCGGTCTATTATAAACCTTGATCATCCAGGTGGCTCATAAGCGGTCTAATATGAACCTCAGTCATCCAAGTGGCCTGTTGGCAATCGTATTAAACCCTGATCATCCAGGCGGCGTATTAGCGGTCGTATTAGACCTTAGTCATCCAAGTGGCCTGATAACGGTTAAAACCTTAGGGGGCTTACGCAGCACACGCAACGACCTCCTCTATGAGGAGACAGCGTGATCAGTTAGCAATAGTTGAAGGGAGAAGCATTCTTCTCCAACGTTGGCCACCCAAGTCATCACTTGGGCAGTGCCGCCTGGCTGGTTAACACAACCACCTGCCAAGCCTAAGGACTTCGCTTCTTAGGCAGCCCAACAACTGCTTTTTTTTGGTAAGTAAGTAATTGAATTAAAAAAAATAAAAATTATAAAAAATGATGTACTACCTCCAAGTGTTTTGCCAACTTGGAATTAGGACACCGAGCTGGGGCATGCCCCGAGCAGAACCATGTACTAAAACTTGAACCAAGTAAAAGAAGGAAGAAAAACAAGATGAAACATCATCTAAAATTATCACATGGCACCCGAAACACCAATACTAAAACTGGATAAAGTAGCAAAGTGACCGGCAGCACCATAACCGCCCTCACCAAAATAGCATCAGCAGGAGCTGCTTCCTTTCAGTCACCGCAAGCCTCCAAACCGTAATCAGCGACCACAGCCGACACAAAACAAAATAAACCAGCTGCTGGAGGATCACCAACCAACCAAATAAAAAAACAGGGCCAAGAGATTCGGTGCAGCCCAACACTCAAATCGGATCTGGATTGAAATCTGTATCATGGTAATTTACCCACAAAAACACACCAAGAGATACTGGATATTCAGCCAAAGGATACATTCAAGTTCAATCAGCGCAGCAGCAGCATGGAAGAATTGAGAGGACACCGGCTAGGGGAAGCATACAAAGTCACCGAGTCAATCAGGACAGTGAGATTCCAGAGCCACACTGTTGAAATCTGCATCATCGGTCCTCAATAGCATCAACAAATTACAGGGAAGGCCGGAAATCATTTGCAATCCATCCAGAAGGAGTTCGAGATGCATGACAAATTCAAGCAGATTACAACAGTGTGCATAATAAACGGGCATCAGGAGCAAAACATCAGGAGTTCACAGGGGGAGCTCAAGCAATCTGATCTTCAACCTCAACTCATCCAGCATTCGGGTCACGTCAAATCTGAGCAGAATCTTCAAAGAAACTTCAAAGTAGCATTTCTACATCAGCACAGGAAAAAGCAAACAAGACACCAGCCCCAGCCAAATCAGAAGGGAGGTAATAGCCCGGCATCGCTCACTATCAAATTGAGTTCAGCAATTAAAGGTTTCAGCCATCGATAAAAACCAGGAGCTTTAACAAATAGATGGAGGTTTCAGCCCAACAACTGCAGCCAGCCAACCAAGTTGGTCGCCCAATGCAACAAAGCATGCAAACACAAGAGCAGTAAAAGCTAATGGACATAGAATCGAAAGAATTTCCTTTTTATTGCCTCCAAGTGTGTTGCAAATTACATTTTATGTACATGAATACAAGGGAGGTCACAAAAATGTACAACATAGGGGGCTATAGGGGCGGCGGAGGCCCTGAATATCACGGGGCTCCCCCACGAGGTCATCTTTGTGTTGCGCCGCTCTGTTGTATAGATTGATGAACTCAACTGGGAAGATAGGATCAATCAACCGCGCAACGCGCCGACTGACGTTGATCCCCTCCAATAGCCACGCGTGCATCATGCCCTCGACCTTGTGGGGGCGGATACGGAGACTCAGATCATTTTCCAAGGTTGCTACTGGCTTGGCAAGTCGTTTGAGGCACGTTTTTCCTCGATCATCCTCCTCTTTTAAGCGAGCAACCTCAGCCCTCAAGTTAGCGTTCTCCGTTTTTACTCCTGCCAGGACAATCTCAAAGGCAGCAGTCTCCTGGCGGTGCTCCCCTCTCGAAGTGGCCAGCCTAGCATCCAGCCAGGCGATCTCTGCCTCCCTATCGGCAATCGCCTGGTTACGCTGCTCCACCACCTTGAGGATGGCAGAAGCCAACTTCCTCGGCTGCCCAAGAGATAAACAAAGGACAAGTCAAAAATCTGGGAAAGGAGAAAGTACGTAGAATCAATCACCAAGAATCATACCTCCTAAAATCTCCTCACGAGCCTCTCGGGCCTAGCCTCCAGACCTGACCCAGGAGGCGGTGGACCAAGAGCATCCTCTCAAGCCGAGCTAGTGGCAGCTTCCTCCAAAATGCTCTCCAGCAGCTCATCAGTATCGTCCATGGAAACTGCGGGCTCCTCAACTGCAACCTTCGCAGCAGCTGCTAGGGGATCAAGCTCCACCATTGGCTCCACAGCAGGAGTTCATGCAATTGGAAAGCTAACGGATGGCTCCGCGCCTCCACCATTGGCTCACAAGCGGGCTCCGTAAAGGACTTCGTCAACACCGCACAAGGAACCACTCGCGGTACTGCCAGTCCTCGTAGGTCTCCTCCATGACCGCAGTACTGTCAGGGCCACTGCAGATCCTGGTAGTAATATAATTGATTCGGGACGACGACGATGAAGGCGTCTCCAACACCTTCTCGGGCAACGGGCCAATAAACCCCTCATCAATATGCTGCATACGGATGTTTAGGCCCTTGGAATCCTCCGGTCACATCATCCTCACTGGCGACATGGGCTTTTGAACCGGGGAAGGCGGTCCCCAATTCACCTTCTTGGTTTCCGCCCTAAAAACAAGGAAATCCCTCTTAAAGTCGGCAACGTGTTCCTTGACCAACTTGGTCAACCACTCTAGGGACACCATCTCCGTCACAGACCGCGTCCCCGTAAACACCTCCGGAACCTGGCCCCAGTCCATCGCAAGGGGCCAGGTTGCCCCCACGCTCACGAAAACGAACCGATTCTTCTAGTTCTTGAGCGAGTCAAAATGGCCGTGTTTATTTTTAGGCCGGAACGGAGAACGAGCGATATCCACTCGCCTCCCTGGATTATTTTAAACAGGCCCTTCACCATCGACATTCTTAGCCTCTTGGAATGCTTTCGAAGGAAAATACATAGAGTGTAGAGATACCGGACGACATTGGTGTGGAGTTGAGCTATTGGGACTCGTAGGGCTCGCAGAACAAATAGCAAATCGTCCAGCAACGGAAGACGGAGACCACTCCTCAGGTGGGCCTCATAAACTATGATGTGCCCTGCCAGTGGAGCAAAGGCTCTGTCGTCCTTTCCCGGGACTCTCCACGCAACTTCCTTCGGAATGTTGAACTCAATGGACAATGCCTTAACGTCCCCCTCTTTGAGGACAGAGGCGATGTCGGTGACGGATTCCAAGGTTTGCAGGATGGACTAGGGTTTTTGAGAATGAAAGTTGAAGACGAAGAAGACGAAGGCTACGAGGCGTAGAAGGCTTTCGAAACGTGGAGGGAAACTTAAACGGCAAAAATGCCTTAAACCCCTCAAAAAGGACACCGTCTGTCCTGCCACATGTCGCCTCCCTACTTGGCTATTCAAAAGGAAGTTCTCTGATTCATTAATGGCCAAGATATCTGCCCAACTAAAAGGAGATGCATGTCTTCTTTTGGCTTGCAGGGTGGCTGATGGCCACGCGTCCATCAAGGCTGGTAGAAAATCTTTCGGAACTGACCAAAGACGGTTAACAGTTCTGATCAATATTCTTCTCCGAAACTAACCAAGACGGTCAACAGTTCTGGACAATACTTTTCTCCGGAACTGATCAAGACGGTCAACAGTTCTAGTCAACACTCTTCTCCAGAACTGACCAAAACGATCAACAGTTTTGATCAATATTCTTCTCCGAAACTGACCAAGATGGTTAACAGTTCTGATCAATACTCTTCTCTGGAACTGACCAAGACGGTCAACAGCTCCTGTCAACACTTTTTTCCAGAACTGACCAAAACGGTCAACAGTTTCGGTCAAACTTTCCTCTCTTCCTTTCATAGAGTCCTCTGGGATCCTCAAACGACGAAGGGCAGTAAGGGGCATCCCATCATGAACATACCGGAGGCCAAAATTCTGGCCACCTATATGGGGGCTAGTGATGGGTATACCGAAAATGGGCTGGCCCAAAGCCAACGTAGGCCCAAAATGGCCTGCTAGACGGTCAACTCGTGAATGACCCAATTGGAGAACAGGCCCAAATCCCGAAAGGCCTAGGACGGTCAACGCCAGCGTTGACTATCTAGACCTCAACAGACGGCCAACTCATAAGCAAATGGTCAACTCAAATATAGACCGGGCGTACTGTAGTAGTAGGCCCAATAAAGGCTTTTTACAGTTATAGACCTAGCCCACTTGAACTCACGATCCATCAGACGGCTAGTAACAGCTCTCTCAGCATCTTCCACAATCCCAGCTGGCTTCTAAAATGAATATTGATAAAATCAGCGCCCTTCCCATAAGTAAGGTGTCAGATTTTTCTAATCCCCTGCCAACCGGGGCTCTCTAACGATAAAATACACAGAGGGAAGGTAAGCAATTTGGAAAGCCACAAACCGCTGTGGAAGGAAGCTATCTTGGTCCATTTGGCAACTGGCATCAGTTTTGAAAGGCAGGTCAACCAAGAATAACACAGGAGATCACACCTTCCAAAGGGGGAGATCACCCTGTCAACTATAAGTAAACCCTAGAATTCTGATTTATGGACGGGTTCTGGCTTACGCATTCTAACTTACACACAATGAGTTTCAATTCATACGTTCTCACTGACACAAGAAACTCTTACACACAATTTTTGACATACAGAGACAATCTCTTACAGTCAAGCTCTCACGTACCCAAACTCTCGCTGACAGAGAGAACTCTTACATCCACAAACGCTAACAGAGTACTGGACGGAGGCCCATCGTCTCTCCCTCTCTTCCAAGCGTTCATCCTCCAAACCTCACCAGAGGCCTTCAGTTTCTTGGAGACCTAGTTGGTTTCCCGAGAGTCATTTTCGGAGGCTTCCACGCTTTCGGAACATCGTTTCCTTATGCTCCCTGTGAGTAGGAATCGATCGCTCACGTCCTCGACAAGCCAATACTCCCGACCGATCAATCCTCTTACTTTCTCTCGCTTTTCAGCATTACCTTCCCTATCTTTGGAGGCTTTACTGATTTAAGCGTCGGAGTATTTTCGGTGGGACAACATCCCACCGACACACTGACCTCTTGTTTATTTTAGTGGTGTGCAGCATTTGCACTCAGTGAACGGAACCGATCCAAACAATCCAAACGAATCCAAATCTGTTTGAAGTCGGATCCAGGTAGGCATCAATATA
>JAODPA010033488.1:0-12356 GCA_025585075.1 Nepenthes mirabilis | reverse complement strand
TTTAAGATAAAAAGGGTGTCCAGCTATCGTCCATGGGCCAGAAGCCAAACAATTCTCAAGCATGGAACTTGAAGAGAAGCGAAAGAAAAAGAAACCCGATTCTAATTATAGCATCAACCTTAACATCCCGATGCAACCCCGAAACAAGCCGAGTACGATCAGTACTCACCTCGCTCAGGGGACCAAGTGGGTGCCAGTTGTCGTGCCAAAGGAAGGTGTCGGAACCATCCCCAATGACCTTGACAGAGTAGGTGCGCATGAAAGGCCTCAGTTTCATAATCTTGCGCAAGCTCCAAGGGGAAGATGCCGGGATTTTCAAGGTCCAGATGCACCGGTCTTTGATCCTGTTCTTATAAATCCAAGAGGACCACGCCGAAGATGGGTCTTTATTCAAGAGGCGCCATAGAAGTTTACAATTGAGAGCCTTATTTTGATCCAAAATGTTCTTGATACCCAACCCACCCTCCGACTTGGGAAAGCAGATGTCATGCCAAGCTACTTTAGCGCTAGCTCTGCCTTCAGAGGAACCATTCCAAAGGAAACGCCGCAAAATGCCGTCAATTGCTTTAAGGATAGCTTTGGGCAGAATAAAAAGAGAGGCCCAATAGAGATGGATAGACGAGAGGATGGAGGCAATGAGTTGTAGCCTCCCACCGAAAGAGAGCCATCTACTCTTCCATGATTTGATTCTCTTGGTGATTCTGTCAGTTAAAGATTTACAGTCAGACACCGAGAGCCTGGAGGTGATCAATGGGGCCCCAGATATCTTATTGGAAGTTTGCCCATTTTAAATCCCATGATAGCAACAATGTCCTAGTGAAGAGATGCGTCCTTTGAGCAGAAGAAGATTTCACTCTTCTTAGGGTTAGCAGATAGCCCAGAGGTAGCATGAAATTCATCAAGGCATTCCTTGAGGATCTGGATTGATTAGGGATCAGCCTGGGAGAAGAGAAGGAGATCATCAGCAAAGGCAAGCATTACAATCTGTGATTCGGCGCATTTCCAGTGGAATTTAAATCTTTGGTCCCGCCGCGCCTTGACCTCAATATTACCATTCAGAACTTCCATCACAAGGACAAATAAATAGGGAGAAAGTGGATCCTCTTGGCGGAGGCCTTTACCACCTTTGAAGAAGCCAACAACCTCCCCATTGATGTTGAGTGAATACATTGGAGTCGTGATGCACTGGCTGATCCAATTCACCATTTGTGGGGGAAACTTCATGATTGTCAGAATATTGATGATAAAATCCCAATAGACAGAGTCGTAAGCTTTCATAAGATCAACCTTCATAGTACACCTGGGAGGGTCTGATCCAAGATGATACTTATGCAGTAGCTCCTGAGCTAAAAGGATGTTATCACTAATCTGTCTCCCCTCCACAAATGCCGTTTGGCATCTGTCGACCAGGAAGGGAAGAGTGGCCTTGATTCTGTTGGCAAGAATTTTTGATATCGCTTTGTAAATGACATTGCAACAGGAGATCGGGCGGAAGTCTGACACCGACCGAGGGGACTGGACCTTAGGAATAAGGGTGATCAAAGTGGTGTTTAACTGTTTAAGGAGTTTTCCATGCTTAAAGAAGTCATGGATTGCTTCAGAAACAGTAGGACCCGTAATCAGGACCAGGGGCTTTTTCATCACCAATAGAAAAGATCACCGAGCGGATTTTCTCCTCACTAACCAACCTAACAAGAGGGCCAGCTAATGAGTCAGGGACAGTGTTTAAAATGTAAGGGCGAAGCCGATTTGCCTCCGCCGTCCCATGGGGTCGACCACATCCCAGAGCTTTTTTGAAATGGCCTTCAATAAGATTATTAAGCTCCTCCGTACCGTTAGTAGGTTTACCCGACTCATCAAGGAGGGAAATAATTCTATTCCGGTTAATGTTCCCACTAACAGTCTTGAAAAAGAATTTTGTGCAATAGTCGCCCTCTTTGATCCATTTGATCTTGGCTTTTTGGCGAAGGAGTTTTGCCTCCTTAGCCATAGCAGAATAATAAGCGGCCTTACAATGCCGTTCCATGACACAGTTTCTAGTGTGAGGGGTGTTCGTAGATTGGATCTCTTCCAGGCGTTTTCGAGTAAGAACAACCTCTTCATGAACATCACCGTTTTGAACGTTGAGATTTTTGAGCGCACACTTCACCTTTTTGAGGGAAGTCACCAGCTTAAACATCAGAGTACCATCATTTTCAGTCACCCAAGCTTCCTTGACCAGAGGAAGGAAATTTGGGGATTTTGTGAGAAAATTATTAAACCGGAACGAGCCACGGTTACGGGCAACCCAGCTAGTAGGGAGAAGAATCCATGGGGAGTGATCAGATAGACTGGCTGGAGGGAATACTGCTTTAGATCTTCTAAAAAGATCAAACCACGGACCGTTACCGGCCACTCTATCTAATTTCCGGAAGATACGAGTAATGGGGTCACGACCATCGTTCCAGGTGAAGAATTGGCCTTCATGACTGACATCTTCAATGTCACAGTCTCTAAAGCATTCATTAATGTCAGTGGCACTTTTATGATGCCAAGATCCTCCCAGGGCTTCATTCGCCGAACGAATGACATTGAAGTCACCAAGGACAGCCCAGGGAACATCATTGGAGAGGCCCAAATGGCTCCTAAGGCTTTTCCAAAGGAGTTTTCTAGGGTTTTCAAGGTTAGCACCATACACGAAGGACAGAAGGCACCGGGTATTATTTCCAAGGAAAGACACGTCAGTATGGATGACCTGGTCATCCTTGGAAATAACTTTGACATCCACCTTCGTCGGATCCCAACCCACCCAGATCCTCCCAACAGAAGAGGAGGAATAGTTCATGGACCACATCCAATTAGGATTAATCCTATCAGAAACAGAGTCCGCATTGATTTCTGCAACTTTAGTTTCAACCAGACCAATTATGGAACAATCATGAGTCCTGATGAGATTTCAGACTTCATGGGCTTTCACAATCCCATTGAGTTCTCTCACATTCCAGCATGCTATGTTAATCATTTGAAACCGGCAGAGAGGGGTTTTGCTTTTTAGGCCCCTGGACTTTCTTCGCCTTCTTAGAGGATTTACGCCTCCTACTCTTCGGCTCAAATTCAATGCCCACGGAGCCATAACCATCCAAAGAAGGGCCGGGGCTCAAAGGAACATGTGGGTTCTCAAAGGGTGGCTGGCCTGAGTCCCCCACCTGTCCAATATTCATCAGCGAGCGCGTGACCTGAATGTCACTGGCTGGGACCTCAGCATTGGAGCAAGCAGATCCAACTTGAGGCCTAATCGAGGCTGATGTCAGGGATGACCTCGACATGGGCATAATCCCAACATGTTGACTCTCCTCCGCTGGACCGAAAGAAGGATAGCCATGCAGGTGATCCGGGGGAGTGGTGGGGCCGAGGGCATTATTAGAGTGGTCCATGGAAACCTCAGCCCGGGAAATCGGCGTGGTGTAGACATCGCACACTAAGGGGTCATCACAGAGAGGAACCTGGAGCACATTGAAAGGATTATCTGATAGCGTATCCTGCATATCAGAGCCTCCAAGGTGTTTGACATTGGTCATTTTGGGGGAAACCTGAGGATGGGCTTCTGGGACCACCCTCTTAGGGACCCAGGATTTTTTAATGATAGGACCCTTACCCCCAATCTTCCTAGGAATCTCCTTACGTGCTGGCTTATCAAGGTAAGCAAACTTAATTTCTCTAAGATGGTCATCAGACTGGTCCTCACATCCATTTGTGCGGATCATCACCGAATCCGGACGAGGGGCTTCGGCCCCTAGTTCTACACAAACTCTAGCAAAACCCAGACACTCTAACTTTTCTGTGATCGGGTCCAGACGAATGGGTTTTCCAACAGCACTCGCAATCCAGCATAATCCCAAGGGGATCCAATATTCCACTCCGATCCCAGACATAGTGATCCAAACCGAAAAAGATTTATGTTCATCACGGGATAAGACCATCCCCGACTTCCATTTCTTAAGGAAAATAGTATGGCCAGCAACAGACCATGGGCCTCCTTTAAGACAATTTTCAAGCATTGCGTTCGAGGAGAAACGAAAGAAAAAGAAGCCCGATTCATTTCCCACTACATGCTGTAGCTCGAATCGCCTCCAGATTTTCCTAGTTATATTGTTAACCGCATTGAAATGCACCGGATTGCCGATGAAATAACCCACAAGAGTGGATCCCCACAAATCCTCACTCTGTTGGATTACTTCGGGAGGGGGGGACAAGATTTGATTAGCCAAATCGGATGGAGAAGGGGGAAAGAATTTAATCGTGGGCTTACCTCCACATTCCCGCTTTTCCACTATCGAAGCCCAAGAGGCTCCATATGAACCGGGGCCCTTATTTCCTGAAAGGCCAGAACCAGTGTTAGAAATAGAACCAGGGACTCCATCACTTTGGGGGGACGCAGCTTTCAGCCTTGAGGAGAAGAGGGGCTTTTGATCGGGTTTTAAACAGCAATCGACTCCAGACAAAGCAGCCCGTGAAACAGGATTAATCAGAGCCTCAGGATGGTGAACAGTGTGAGAAGGGAGAGTTTCATCAGAGCATCTGAAGAAAACAGAGTAGCTCGAGCACCCTTTGGCACCATTAGACAGCACAGGGTTAACGGAAACAACCCCTTCAGCAATGGAAGAGCCCACCAGAATCGAATTCGCTCCACACCCTGATTTTTTCATTGAAGCAAGAAAATCCTTGTCTGGTCCATCAGATGCACTCGAGGAGGGCAAAGGGAAGGGACCGCCTAAAACAGCATCGGGCGCAAGGGAAACAAGCCAGAAGCAGTCCATGGAAATGAAGACAAATTTCAAAATCCTTAAACTACTGCCACATTCCGAGTTATAATCATAACAATCACCGAAGAGTCAACATAACTTTAAATCATTGCTCAGAATCTTAAGATCCCAATTCAAGAACATGGCATCCTATCACCTAATCATTTGGACTTACTCACGATTCCTCTTTCATATTTCTTACGAAACTTCAAAGACATATAAGTTCAAAGACTCGCAGCTTATTTAATAAGTCCAAAGACATATTCCTCCAATGTACTCAAAATAATCCAAAATAAATGGATAATACTAATTTAATTGAATGAAAAACCGAGTATTATAACTCTCCCATTCTTATAAAAATTTTATCCTTAAAATTTACGTACCTTAAAGCTCAAATAGGTTAGGGTATTTCTCCTGAACTTCATTTTCGTGTACCCATGTCGCTTCCTCAATCGAATGATTCCTCTAAAGCACCTTGACCAAAAGAATTGTCTTAATCCGTAATACCTAATCTCATCTTTCAAAAATTTGAACCGAAACCTTAAAATTATCAAATTCGCATCAATCTGTAATGATTCGTGCTCAATCACATGCAAAGGATCAAATACATATTTTCTCAATATAAAGACATGGAAAACATTGTAACAATTTGCTAAACTCGGAAGAAAAGACAACCCATAGGTCACTTCTCCAATGTACAGTAAAATTTCAAATTGTCTAATGAATCACGGCTTCAACTTTCCTTTCACCCCGAACCTTAAGATTCTCTTCCTAGGAGATACCTTCAAAAATATATGGTCACCCACTTTAAATCTCAAATTGGATCTCCGTCAATAGATATAGCTCTTTTGGGGACTTTGGGTAACAATTAAATGATCTTGTATGATCACAATCTTATCAGAAGCGTCTTGAATGATATTAGGGTTCAAAAATTTATGATTATCAATCTCTTCCCAATTAATAGGATACCTACATTTCCATCCTTATAAAGCCTTGAAAGGGCCACCTCGATACTTGACTTGTAAAGCCTAGCTTTCCAGTTGATTTATTTCAGAATTATATGTTATTTGGGTATATTGAATATATTAAAATTAGTTGCATATTATGAAATTTTGAAGGAACTCGGAACAGTAGGTTGACACTTGAGACGCACCCACCAAGCACTTCAGCACCAATTATTGAGGGCTAGCGCTCGAGTGCTAAATGCAGTGGACGATAGGTACTTGAGACACTCTTTAGTAGTGCTCGAGCACCAGTGGCCTTTATAAGGCAGGATTGTGGCATTATATGTGACAGACCAGATTATTCTCCATCGAATAACCTCGATCAGAAAGATAAAGACATTTTTTTTTGGTGAATAATTAGAAAGATAAAGACAAGCAGGCAAAATGACAAAAGTAAATTTTTACAGAAAATTGGGTAGAGTTCCGCTTGTAAATTGGACATTTCCAAAATACAAACACCTAAAATACAACCCTACACAATAATCCAAAGAAATTCACAAGAAAAATCATAAAGTCCAATGACAAACCACACAGGACCTAAACGCCACAACAACCGAGGTGGCTCCGGCGACGTGATCCAGATGACACCGACAAAGAAGGATGCCAACTAGGAACCTCGAACTCACGACATGGCAAGACCTGCGGAAGCATACAAGGACCACAATACACAGCGGACTAATACATATATTATTCATCCATTATCTACTATCATAAGATATCGCCATACAAGTTTTATCAGTTACAAAAGTCAACCCAAAAAGATCCCTGCTATACATCTAATCATCTAAGTCCAAATCTTGAGCCCTGCGCGCAAAATAGCTATCTACCGAGCTTCTAGGATCTACTCGGCCTCGTCATGTATCAAGGCGTTCTCATCTGAAAAAGATAGAGCAAGGGTTAGGAAAAAGCCCAACAAATAAAATCATACACCACTGACTAACAACAGGTAACGGTAAATAATAGCTGGAAAGAAAAAGCATAGGAACAATACAAGGGAACGCAAGAGGGAGAAGAACACTCGGGATTGTTCAATTCACTTACTTACGTCAGTTACATTTTCTTCATTTTCTTTTTAACATTTATCTTTGCGGACCCCGGAGCCAGTAGGTTGTACAGGCTAACAAGGCGAGAGAATGAGGAATGGAATGTGTTCGCTACACATTCTGAAGCCACGGCTACATTTTAGGTCTACAGCACTTGACCATCGGTTGCATCTCTATTATGCAATATCCAAATGTCTACATTTTAGGCCTGCAACACTCGTCCAACACGCCCCATATCCCCCGGGGACCAGGACAAACCTCGTTCTTTCACCGTAGTGTCCTAGAGCGTGCCATGAACATCAACCACCCCCAAGGGCGGCCGGAGTATTCCTTGGGTTCCCACCATGATGTCCGTGACAAGCTAGAGGACACCACTCCTATCAACCATGGTCCTAGTTTCAAGGTTCAACTTTCTGGAAGGGATGACCCACTACTTGGCATACTCATTCACAATCAGGGAAATTCCATTCCCATCATATATCTCCATCTCTTACTTACCAAAAAAAAAAAAAAAACACATATCTCCATCCGGGAGATCATTTCACCATGTACCTAGTGGGTTTCCCTCCATTTACTTACTTAATTTTATTCCTTCTCTGAAATTAATTTTTATAACCATTTAGTTCGAGTTCGCAAGGAGTTTGAAATTCCTTACCTCCGGTGGACAACCACCACCTTACAAGCCTCTGGAACACATTCCCATGCTTCCGATGCACAATCATACATTTCAAAACTTATACTTTCATATCAACACATAACATGAGTCTTTTCACAATTAGAGAGAAGCAAAACGTGCAATCTCACATTTTAATCATGGATGAACAGTAATAGTGCATTTTTAGAGGACTCGGAGGCCGCGAACGGGTCATGACTTGCGGGGTCATCGTGCGGCCAACATATATACACAATAGGGACGTGGGGATTCACATTTTGAAGTCAACTTAATGATTCACGGGCGGGAAATGGGAAAACCCCAAAGTTTCATGGGTTAGGGTTTTACGAAGCTCCACCGGACAAATCGATGAGCAAACTAACCAACAAACCATACCATCCTTAGTCTTACGACACGGTAACTACATTTTCTAGGTCACGGGTGGGTATCGAGACGAAAATACCCAATAATCAACAAAAACCAACGAAAGAAGAAAGTTAGTGGGTATGAGAACACTTGTCTCGACGCGTGCTTTCACTTTAATAACTGGCTCTCGGACGAATTTGGACTCCCATGCCTCGTTCTCCCCTTTTCTCTCTCTAGGATAGCCTCTCTCTCTCTAAAAACCCTAGGGCCGTGGGAAAAATGAAGAGGAGAAGGCAGGACGTGACTTTATATCATGCCACCGCTTGAGCGCGGCTCGAGCAAGCATCAGGCGGGGAACGTTCTTGAATTCCCGCTCGAGCAAAGCTCGAGCAGCTAGCGAGCGGGCGAGGTTCTGGCAGCAGGCCGGCGTGCTTTTGGAAATTCCGCTCAAGCTCTTCTCGAGCGGCCAGCGGGCGCAAGCTACTGGCCCCACACTTCAGCCGAAGAAATTCCGAATTATTTTCTAATTTTTCACCAGGTACACATCCCCGCATCGTTCAATAGGTCTATTATTAATTACTAATACGACGATTACCTCTTAACTACCATATCCTTAAACCCGGAATCTCACAACTCTCCCCCACTTATAAAATTTCGTCCTCGAAATTTTTAATGAATCTAACGAATTAAATTAGCTCACTTACCACAAAACAGATCAGGATGTTTTTCTCGCATTTCATCCTCTCTTTCCCAAGTTGCTTCCTCACTGGAGTGGTTCCTCTACAAGACCTTCACGAGAGGAATGACTTTTGATCGCAAGATTTCGTCCCTTCAATCTAAGATTTCCACGGGCTCCTCAAGATAACATAAATCTTTATCGATAGCCAAAGAACCGAAATCGATCACATAAGATGGATCATAAACATACTTCCTTAACATCGAGACATGGAAGACGTTATGCACCTTGGCCAAGGTCGGGGGTAAAGATAGACGGTAGGCCACTTCACCAACCCGCTCAAAGATCTCAAATGGCCCAATAAAATGCGGCTTCAATTTCCCCTTAACACCAAACCTGGAAATTCCTTTCCACGGCAATACCTTGAGGAAGAAAAAATCTCCAACCTTTAATCTAAGCTCGGACCTCCTTCTATCAGTAGAACTTTTCTGTCGGCTCTAGGCAGCCTTTAATTTTTCAAAAACGACAGCAATCTTATCCGATGTCTCACGAACAACATCTGGGCCCAGCAACCGCCTGTCCCTGGTCTCTTTCCAATGAATAAGAGATCAGCACTTCCTACCATAAAGTCCCTCGAAGGGAGCCATACCGATACTCGCCTGGAAGCTATTGTTGTAGGCGAATTCGGCGAGTGCCAAGTGATCATCCCAATTCCCTTGGAACTCCAACACCGAAGCCTAAAGCATGTCCTCAAGTATTTGAATCGTCCGCTCAGACTAGCCATCGGTCTGAGGATGGTACCCCGTACTAAACGTCAGGCTCATCCCTATTTCATGATGCAAACTCTCCCAGAATTTAGAGATAAACCACGGGTCCCGATCCGACACAATAGATGCTGGCACACCGTGCAACCTCACGATCTCACTGATGTACAGACGTGCTAGACGATCACAGGAGTATGTAGTCCGAATGGCTATAAAATGAGCAGATTTCATCAATCGGTCCACAATGACCCAAATTGCATCATGATTTCTTGAAGTTGTAGGCAATCCAGATACAAAGTCCATTGAGATATCATCTCACTTCCAGCAGGGAATGGGCAAAGGCTGCAACAAACCGAAAGGTTTCCTCCTCTCGGCCTTTAGCTGTTGACAGACAATATAACGATTAACAAAGGCCACAATCTCTCTCCGCATGTTCCTCCACCAGAACCTTTTTTTTTTGGTAAGTAAGCGATTTGGATTAATGGGAGAAAAAATTTACAAGTAATGATTTATCTCCAAGTGTTATTCCGACTTGGGGATAAACCAAAGACGCTAGGGCATGCCCCGAGCACTTCGATACAACAGATGAAACCAACGAAAGGACAAAAATGCTAGTAATCATACAACACAAACAAACCACTCTAACATCAGCAAAGCGGTTCCTAATAAAAAGAAAAACATGCCAATCCAAGGCAAAATCCATGATTCCAGCAATCACACCTTCAGCAGGGGAGCTTGATGTTGCCAGCAACCATCTGCAAACCAACACCAGTCAACTGCAGGAACACAATCCAGTTTGCAAGATAAATAGCCCACAATCCAGTTAAGGACAATCGGACAGCACAGTATTTAGCATTTCAGCATACTACAGCACTTCAACCAGCTACAGCCTTAGGCTGAGCCTCATGACAGCACATTCTGTAGCGAGAACCAACTGTATCTGAGCCAAACTGATAGCCTGCATCAACATCACCCATCAGCATCAGCCAACATCAGCACAGATCAACCACCAGGGGTTCAGCGCAACACAACTCAACCAAATGGCAGTTAAACTAACCCCACTAGGTCTTCAATCCCGAATGGGAAGGTGCTCCGCCAAATCAGCAACGGCCAGCAGCGGCTCACTACAACCCCACAGCAAACAATGCACCAGCAGCCCAACTCAGCAAGACCAACATAAGCCAAGTTCATACACTCAGATTCAGACCAACATTAGCCCGAGGGAAAAAATTGCACTGGGCAACGGCAGCAGAGCTCCACCAATCACAGCCCTGCTAAGAAGAACCACAACAAAGCCGCATGCACCCACTACCCCAATTGTACATACAATTTCCAACAAGCAGTAGTTGCAGCAGCAATTTAGCCACTCCTGGCAGCAAGCAATGCATAACTGAAGATCATCACAAACCGGCCAAAAGGGTCAGCCTTCGAAGGATCATCATCCTATGCAGTCCAAACAGAACCGCTGCAAAACAGCAACAGCAACAAACTGGCAGCATGTACCAGACGACAGCAATCCAAGAGACTGCTACACAATATCGCCAGATAGATGGAGAGAACAAAAGCACCATCGAGCAGATATGCTGCTCCATCGCATCGACAGGGGATCCTGCATCCAATCCAGACAGCAATGCAGTAGAGCCAATTAGCAACGCGAGAGCCGATATGAGCTACAGACAGCAACTTCCGTAACAAATCCATCTGAATAACAATCCAGGAACCATAATATCCGCAGGAACCCAAAACGAGGGAGACTCAATAGCCGGTGACCAAAGCATGGAAGCCAAGCTAAGTCCGGATGCGAGAAACCCTAACAATCAAATTTCAAAACAGAAATTTGAAACGAAAATGTGAAATAACCTCAGAGGAAGAAAGCAAAGGAAAGGGAAGAGAAAGGACGCAGGGCATCGAAATCGGGAGACATCACCAAACCCTCAACGGGCTCTGTGCCGCGTCAGACAGTTCAGAGTCCGGATCCGACGGGAATAAGGCCGGCTCCGGCACCGCCCGGCAGAGAAGGCTCGAAGAAGCCGTAGGAGACAAATTCAAAATTCAAAAGGAATTTTGAAAAGGGTACTACGGGATTGATACAGATTAATGATTTGTCTCCTAACTCCCCTTCCTCCACCAGAACATTTTCCTCAAGTCTTGGTACATCTTGTTTATGCCGGGATGAATTGTATACCGGATTCTATGCGCTTCCTTGATAATCTCCTCCTTAAAATCCTCGACATCCGGCGCGCACAAGCGCTCCCGAAACCTCAATATCCCATCGAAACGCACATTGAAATCGGCTCGAGAGTCTCTATCAAGATCTTCCACAATATTCATCAAAAATGGGTCACACACTTGCCCTTCCTTGATCCTTGAAGGATCTCTTTTTTTTTTTTTTGGTAAGTAATTAATAGTATTAAAATGTAAATAAACTGTACAAAGATCTATATTTTTACCAAGTGTTTTACCTACTTGAAAAAAGAGACATAAAAAGAAGGAAAACCCAAAAAAGCAAGACGCAAGAGTCTTAAATAAAAGATTACACAGATGGAATCAGCCATTAGGGCTCAAAACCACAATTGCCAGCAGTTCTGAACAGGAGGACGCTACTTCAGCACTAGGATTTTTTTTTTGGTAAGTAAAAAACTGTGTTAAGGGTAAGCTTTTTAAAGTGACTGGCCTCACCGCACTGCGGCCCCATAACCCAGAAACCCCGAAGGATTTTTTGGGAGGCACAGTACCACTACCGCCGCGGGAAATCGAACCTGGGTGGGGAAGGAAAGCCTAAACTTTTTTAACTACCAGGCCAATGCCGCGATCGGCACTTGGCGAACCATGCCACGTCAGCATATCCACATGTAAAGAGCTTTTTTTTTTTTGGTAAGTAAGTGATTTGGATTAATGGGAGAAAAAATTACAAGTAAGAATTTATCACCAAGTGTTATTCCGACTTGGGGATAAACCTAAATAGCTAGGGCATGCCCCGAGCACTTTGATATAACAGATGAGACCAACCAAAAGACAAAAATGCTGGAAGTCATACTATAATAGCAAACCACTCAAACAAAAAAAGCGG
>JAODPA010033477.1:0-12356 GCA_025585075.1 Nepenthes mirabilis | reverse complement strand
ATTTAATCGAAATTTTAATTAACGGTCCAAATAGTCAGGCTCAATCCATTAATCCATCTAATTTATTTGGCCTAAATGTCAGTCTAGTTATAAAATTTTAAGCCTAAAAGTAATTACGAATAATTATTAAAACTAACTTATAAATATATTTTTTAATTTGGGATATTACAACCCATCCACCAAAGTGTATCGATTGACTATTTTTGTAATGCACTTCGCCTTCATGGGATTGTCCAAATGTGCCCAATTTTTAAGGTAGTTTTGATATGGGGTTATTTAAGTTGTCTCGTCAAATACTTGAAGAATATCACATTGCTCTTCAATGCTAGTGTCTTGAAGTAATTCTATCATATCCCAAGTGTACTATTCGTGCAACTAGATTTTGACATCTTAAAAAGTCAATTAGCTTTTCAATTATTTTTCCTGGGGATATGGATAACTTCAACCACATTGAAGAATTACCAAAGACCATATACCTTGTGAAGGTGTTTTACCAGACCCACTTTTGCTACTTCCAAGTTCGTCAGTACTTGATTGACTACTAAATCAGAATTATTATAGACGACCATGTTCTTAGCAGAACATTCTTAGTCTCCTTCAAACCCATTAGCAAAGTCTCATATTTACCGCATTGTTCGTGATTTGAAACCCAAATGTTATTGAATATCTAATCTTGAATTCGTGGGTGTTGTTAAAACTATTTCTAATTTGCTTCTTGACTATGAAGATGCTCCGTTGACATACAGCGTTCATATGGGAGATGACAATTTGGGGTTGTCCCTATACATTTATATTTTTTCTAAGATTGGGGTCATCATTTTAATAATAAAGTTTGTGAGGTCTTGACCCTTTAAAGAAAATCATGCCCTAAATTCTATAACAAACTTACACAATTCAACGGACCATTTATCACTTGATAAAGTGTTTGAATACTTAAAATTTATGCAAAATCCTCTTTAATGGTTGATCAATCAAAACCACAATCTTATGGGCTTGAAAATAAGATAGCAACTTTCTCACAACGAAGACTAAGGCTAAAATAATTTTTTTCGCTCTTGTATACTGGGTCTCCATGTCTTGTAGGATCCTACTAATATAATATACCAGTTATTAAATATGTACCCCTTCCCTAACTATGACAACACTTAAGGCTGTTCTAGAGTTCACCAAGAAGTATACAACTCCTTGCCATCATTGGAATAAATCAACAAAGGTTGATTTACAATATATTCTTTAAACTTTTAGAAAGTTTACTATCACTTCTCTGCCCATCAGAAGTTGTGTATTCTTATGCCTCTCAATGACTTTAATTTTTTGAGATATTTTTTGGTAGACTTGGCTAGAAATTGGAATAGGGCGACGAGTTTTTTGGTTAGCATCTAGAATTCTTTGATAGTTTGATAAGGTTTCATATTCATTATGGCTTTGATCTTTTTTAGATTCGCTTCTATTCCTTGTTATGAGACAATGAATCCCAAAAATTTATCAAGAGTTATGCCAAAGATGTTTTTGGTTGGGTTTAATTTCATTTGGTATTTCCATTGTCAAATTTTTAATATGGTCGTCAACCAGTATACTTTTGACAAGTATGTTATCAATGTGCACCTTCCTATTTTTTCAACTTATCACTCAAATATTTTATTCACCAACATCTAGTATGCTACTATAACATTCTTTAGTCCAAACAGCATTACTTTGCAGTAATTAGATCACTGATATGTTATAATTAAAGTTATTTTTTCATCTTTTAGATTCATTTAGATCTGATTATATCTAGAGTAGACATCTATAAAACTTAATAGTTGATAACTAGACATTAAGTCCACCAACTAGTCAATCATTCGTAATGGAAAACTAACTTTTAGACATACTTTGTTTACATTAGTAAAATTCAAAAAAGGACTTTTCATCCCAAATTATACAACAATATTTTGACCGCATATAATAATAGTGAAAGTAGTAAAAAATTAAATATTCAATACACGTAATGAATATTTATTTCTAGATGCTAACAAAAATAATAAGCATACAAAATATATATGATGATAAGTAATAATAAAAAGATATAATTTTTGGTGACGAAGAAAAAACTCGATACCCACGGTAATCGAGAAAAATCCTCTGGGTTTCAATCGCCAGGGAAGAAATGCACTATAAAAATTAGCTTACAGATTATGTGGTAAGGATACGCTAACCTAAACGATTTACTCCCGTCTTGTGATCCCTATCAAGGAACTCATTAGATTTGCCCACCGCAATGGAACCAGATATCTTCTAGTCTTCACGTCAATCTTTGCTCCTTGAACCACTTGAAGTTGTGGGCACGATCGGATTTTCTATTTCAACGTACCGATGTCACTAACGAAGTTAGAAATATAGCAATAATGGATCGGTAAAGAGAAGGTGTTGAGAAAACTTGATAGTACATGAAGCACAATGATCAATGATGGGTTTTTTCAATTTGAGCGAGATTGGAGAAATAAAAGTTGAATATTTCTCAAGGAGAGGCGTTCCAAAATGCCCAGTTAAAAGTTAGGGTAAAAGAATTAAGGTCCATATATATAGAGGGCTTGAAAAAATGCTTTAAAAAAGTTGCCCGTTACCTCGGCCCTCGAGCGCGACTCAAGCTCACGGCGGGCGCACGGAGGGTTTTGTGAGGAATCATACGTGCGCTTGAGCGAGAAGGCGGCGAGCAGCGAGTGAGGCATTTCAGGATTTTGTGCTCGAGCTCGTGGCGAGCTCACAACGAGCGCATAGCTTCGAATTTTGGGGGTCGAGTGGGTAGAGAGCTCATGGAGAGTGCGGGACTTTGGGATTTTGGGCTCGAGCGGATGGAGTGCTCACGGTAGGCGCAAAATTCTTGGAAGCCAAAACGGACAGTAACGGACATATGTTAATGTCGCACTTCGACGAAATACAACCCGAATCGACACAAGATTATCTGTGGTCACAGAATTTGCCAATCATAAAAAAAGATTCTAACAATCTCCTCTTTTAAAAATTCCATGACAAAACTCTAAAAATAAATAAATACAAGTGAAGTATGGGTTCAGACAATACCGAGATAGAACCCATATACATAAAAATCTACACCTAAGGAGAAATATAAATAATACAATAAGAAAACGTAAAAATCTACACTAGCACTGCTGTGTCAATGTTGTGACTGCCGCGTCGATACTGTAACGGTGTTATCTTGTCAAATAGGGTTAGTGTAAAATGGTAACAATAGAAGAAGATATAATAAAACGGTAACAATAAAAGAAGATATAATAAAACGATAATAATAGAAGAAGAAAACCGACATGCAGTAGTAAAATGAATGAAATATAAGTGGCACAAAAATTTAAGAACTCCCCCTTATAAAAATAACAATGCCTTCCCCTAACATAAATAATAACGTCTCCTCCTAAAGTACATAGGGTCTCCTCCTATCAAAATGATATAATATCTCCCTCTTTTTGTCACGAAGAGCCAAAGAGAGAGGATCACTCAGAGTCGGAAGAATCGTCGAAGGGCAGATGACCATAATGACGCCGCCATCGTCGAAGCTTAGCCTCCTGGGTAGCCAAACGGCCATCTAAACGCTCAAAACCAACAAGCATATGCCACTGCAGTTGAGATTGGGAAGTAATAATCTGCTCCTGTGAGGAATACAAATGCTCAAACCGGTCGGCAAGACGGGACAGTTGGCCCATTAGAGCTGCTAAGGAAAAGGTAGAGTGTCGAAGAGGAGTAGATGGTCCAGGACCCGGGGAGTCAGGGAAGGACGATGCAGAGCCAAATGGACCATCCTCAAGCTAAGAGGGAGGCACCGTAGGAAGAGATTTATAGAACGGCTCCTGGGGGTCCAGAGCAAAGCAATGTGAGTGGCACTGATTCCGAGCAAAAGTGGCTGAGGTGATGGGCCGAGTGAGCTGGAGACGAGGAAGGTTAGAAAAAGGATGACCAAGGCCAGCAAATAGCTACTAAATGAGGTACCCGTGGGGAAGGTTATCTTCTTTTCGGGCGGTGAAGTGGGAGATAATGTGAGAGGTGATGCGGGATGGAAGGTCTATGGGCCGACTGCTCAATAGAGCATACAAAAACAAGGTTTTGTCAATGGGAATGAACGAAAAGTGAGAGACGGAAAAAAGTTCATAACATGATGCGGCTCACGACCAGATGCCGGGGAGAGGGGAAGGAGGTTTTAAAGGCTCGCCCATTCCACTCCATGGGGGCACCATGGAGGAATGTAGCCACCTCATTGGGATGAGGACGGAAGAATGGAGGAAAAGGGTAGGCCAGGTTGGTCACTCGAGGAAGACCAAGAACGCATGCAATCACATCTGGAGTAATCAGGATGTGTGCCCCCTGTATGAAGTTGGAAAAGAAATCGGAGAAAATATCGTGAATATTAGAATAGAACTCTTAAATAAGAACAATTGACAGAGTAATCAAACCGGTGAGGGCCGACTCCCAACGGCGGCCAGTGAAGACAGAAGATATGGAGGGGTCGAGGGAGTTAAGATGGACTTCCCGTTCAAGGAAAAGTTGCCGATAGGACATGTGGGTGGTAAATAAGGCTTTAGCCTCTAGACTGATAAAACGATCAGGAGCGGAGAGCCCACTCAGCCAATTGCATTTGCCAATCGACTTTACGCCAAGGATTTTCCCAAGGCCGACATCTGAAAGAAAAAAAAAATTTTAAGTACACTTAAATAAGGGTATATTGATGCCCGTGGTTAATTATATGTAGATATGTATTTGTTCATCGGGCCCCTGTTTCTTTCTCACCCGTTTTTTTTTTGGAGGAATGTGAAGGGGGTGAATGTGTGGGCCATGGTGTGTGAGTGAGATGTGTGAAGTTGGCACGAAGGGTGACAGCAGCTGGCGGCTCAAAGCAGCCGCTTGAGTGCCGCCGAGAAGGCAACTGGTGCAGCGCCAGAGATCCAGTGACACACCGCCACCCTCAATCACCATTGCCGGCCGATCTTCACAGCTAGGGAGGACCACACACACCTGCAGGTTGGGCCGCCCAACCACTGGTGGTGGAGAAAGGCAAGGAGGCACCATGAGTGGCGTCATGAGAAATAGGAAATAGGGGTGGCACAAGCTCCATGGCAAGTGAACAAAATCCACACAAGAACTGGTGGATCTGAAGCAAGTAGGCAAGCAAATGATGACCCATGAGTAGATTCAGCCAATAATGAATGGAAGAGGGGCCGACGATGCCATGAATGGTGGACGGCAAACTAGAGGAGAAGAAAAGGAGGAATGAGAGAAATTATCTCGAGGACACCCACAATGGAGAGGAAAGAGGGTGAATTTGGAGGTGAGTTAGAGAGAGAGGTAGCCGGCAAGAGAAAATCGTGCGAGCAGAGAGGGACTGGAGTGAGGGTTTGGGCTGCACACGCTGCTTGCTGGAAGGTAAAGGGGAGCAGTGTGCACTTGGGCCCATAGCGGGCTAGCGCACAGAGTGCTGGCCCCATTTTTTTTTTTCAAAATTGTGATAACTTATGTTTTTGTTGGTCGAAAATTAGGGTAAAGTATGTTTAAATTATTTCAAACCAATTGTCTCTTGTTAGAACAACGAAGAAATTCAAAAATAAATTATTTAGTCCAAAGGAAAATAAATACCACTCCCCCCTTTTTGTTTTAAATTTTGATTAGGATTTTAGCTCACTTTTTTTGACCAATACTTTTCTCTTTGAATGTACTTTCTAATTCAACCTTTTTACTTGTACATTTAATTGTTGAATAAGATGAACAAGTTTATACATTTTTGTTCCTTATCTTTGATTGAACAGAAAATTCATGGTGTAGCAATAGGGATGAATGTGGCTGATCTTTTCATAAGCATGACAAATAGGCACAAACTTGGCCACTAAAGGGGACTTTCTAGGTCTTTAATGGAAATAATTATTTGTTTTAATTGACTGGTTAGTGTTGATGGGTTTCTTCATAATCTTTTGGCTATATAGATTAGGCAAAGGATTTGAGCCAAATCTTTTCTCCACATGTTGAGGCATTGACTTAGTGATCTTAGATGTGCTAGCATTTTTTGCGTGAAATTTTTGTTGCGGGAATAAAAATAGTTTTGATTGCGCGCCATGCTGGCGAATATTCTCAACAAACCCTAAACCTTTTTTTATTTCCAATAATTTTTCGAAAACCCAATACGTGATCAAGTTTTTGTATTTCACTTGAAAATATGCTCATATCATTCTTAGTATTTTCAAACTCCACTCCTAGGGATTTAAGTTTTGCAATTAAGGAGCTATTTTTCATTTTCAGATCACGATATATCTTTGTGGCACTATCCAATTGGGTTATAACTTCTATCTTTTTGTTTTCCAATTCAATGAGCTTACTATTCAATATTTTATTTATTTTCTTTACTTATAAGTATTCCGTAAACAGTTTATCATACGTTTCTTGAAACCCATCAAATTCGTTATCAGATTCGTTATGTGAGAACTTTGATTGTTTAAGAGGTGCACTGGTGGCTTCATCACCACTAATGATAGTTGTCTTGAATGCCATATAATTTACTTTATCATCTTTAGAGGATTTTTTATCGTGATTTATATCGTCTTTATCATCTATTAGAGACACATTTAAAACTTTTCCTTTTTGACGCTTAAAATTTGGACACTCAATCCGAATATGATCGAAGCCGTGGTATTCATGGCATTGGATTTCTTAGAATTTCTTATTTTTAAAATCTTTAGTTTTCTTTTTATCTGTCTTGATAGAAGTATGAGATAAATCAGTTCCTTTGAAGGGACATTTACTATTCTTATTTTTGAAGAATTTTTTAAAATTTTTTACGAACATGGCAAACTCATCGTCACTACATGACTCTTGGTCCGAGTGATAATCTCTCTATTCCTTTACAGTTTTTAGGGCAATTGATTTGTTTCTTTTTTAGTGAGGAAGAGTGTGCTCATATGTTTGAAAGGATCCAATAAGTTCCTCGATTTTCAATTGATCAAGATATTTACTTTCTTCGATAGTAGTGACATTAGATCTAAATCGCTCTTGAAATGATCGAGGACTTTTCTACTTATTCTATGTTCAAAAATTCATTCTCCTAAATTCAATGAGGAGTTTACAATATCATTTAATTGAGTATAAAATTCATCAAAGGTCTCGTCATCCTTCATTCGAATTTCTTTAAATCTAGTCGTAAGAATTTATAGTTTTAAATTTTTAATAAGTTTGGTGCCTTCATGAGTGATTTCAAGAATATCCCACACATCCTTTGAGGTTTCGCACATAAAGATACGTTTAAACTCTTTGGGAGATACAGTCATAAAACTAGCATGTAGCCCTTTGCTATTTTAATTGCATGAATCAAACTCTTCTTTCGTCCATCAGGACGGAATTTTTGGTTCATCCCCCATAGTACTTTTGGGTGGAGTCTACCCAATTTAAGTGCGAGCCCATATGTACTCATCCATCAATTTAAGAAAGGCTCTCATACGTACTTTCTAGTACGTATAATTGCTCCCATCAATGTAGAGAGGAACGGATAAGGATTGACTAGTATGCATCTAGATAGGGGTCATGGATCAGGGTGAGTCTCTGATACTAATTAAAAAAAGACTTTTCGTCCCAAATTATTCAACAATGTTTTGACCCCGAAGAAGTAAAAAATTAAATATTTAATAAATGTAATGAATATTTATTTCTAGATGCTAACAATAATAATAAGTATACAAAATACATATGATGATAATTAATAATAAAAAGATAATTTTTGGTGATGAAGGAAAAATTCGATATCCACGGTAATTGAGAAAAATCCTCCGGACTTCAACAGCCAGGGAAGAAATGCATTATAAAAATTAACTTACAAATTGGGTGATAATGACGCGCTAAACTAATCAACTTACTCCTATCTTTTGATCCCTACCAATGAGCTCTTTGGATTTGCCCACGGCAATGGAACAAGATACCTTCCTGTCTTTACGTCAATCTTCTCTCTTTGAACCACTTGAAGTCATGAGCACGATCGGATCCTATTTTTCAACGTATCGACATCACTAACGAAGGTAGAAGGATAGCAACAATGTATCGGTAAAGAGAAGGTGTTGAGAAAACTTATTAGTACATGAAGCACAATGATCAATGATGGGTTTTTTCAATCTGAGCGAGATTAGAGAAGTAAAAGTTGAAAATTTCTCAAGGAGAGGCGTTCCAAAATACTCAGTTAAAAGGTTAGGGTAAAAGAATTAAGGTCCATATATATAGAGGGCTTAAAAAAATTCTTTAAAAAATTTGCCCATTACCTCGACGCTCGAGCTCGGCTTGAGCATGCGGTGAACGCACGGAGGGTTTCGTGAAGAACCCTACATGAGCTCAAGTGAGAAGGCGGCAAGTAGCGAGCGGGGCATTTTGGGATTTTACGCTCGAGCTCGTGGTGAGCTTACGAGGAGCGCATAGCTTCGGGTTTTTGGAGTCGAGCGAGTAGAGAGCTCATGGAAAGCACGGGGCTTCGGGATTTTGGGCTCGAATGGGTGGAGAGCTCACAGCAGGCGCGGAATTCTTGAAATTCAAAAACGGACATCAAACAACTATAACAAGATTACCTAGTATGGTCACGAACCCGATATCGACATAACCCGATGAAACAGAACCCGATATCGACACACGATTACCTATAGTTATGAAATATACCAATCATAAAAATAACTATAACAAAATTAATGCACATCCCCCACTTTTTGTTACTCTTCTTGACAAGTGCAACATCAAACAATCAATTCGAATAGTTCATCTCTCTAATGAATTTAGCATCAACCAATTTATTAACCTTTTCCTGGATGGTAATGAGTTCTTCTATGAAGCAATTTTATCTAACTTATCAAAGCCCTAGTAAAAGATTTAGATGGTGAACCATTATTTCTATTAGTATACCTAGCATGTGAGCTAGGGTCTAGGTGAAGTTGTCCGCATTGTTTCATAGAAACTCAATTAACCTCTCTTTTAGATCTAAATTAAACAAATTACAATTCTAAATACATTTATCTTGGTTCAGATGAATTTGGAGAGGTGACTCTTTGAATTGAGCCTATCAAAGTGAGTTCTCCTCCCAAAGATCAAATTTTTAACTGGCTAAGGAGGAGCTGATCTATTTATTTGCATTAAGTAATAAGTTTGTCCAGTGACTTGGTGTCTTCTAACTTCTCTAATTCTGTGTCTAGTTGGAAACTTTATTTCTGGATATGAGATTTAAATGACCACTCCAAAAGTTATTAAGTATGGCTAGCCTAGTATGGTATTGTAAACCGATAGGAGATCTACAACTAGGAAGATTAGCATATTGTAGGCCATTTCCGGATATGTGCCCAACATAACTTCCAGTTAAACTATTCCCTCTATTTGGACTGGTTCATTGCTAAGTCCATATAGTGGACCATTCAATGGTTCCATTTGACGATTTTTAAGCTCTAACTTAATAAACATATCAAAATAGAGAATATATTTTTTAGTTTCTATTATCAATAAAAGTTTTCTTCAATTGCTAGTCCTCGACTTTGTTGAAAATTGGTGTAGATACAATAAGAGGATCACAATGAGAATATATTACATGTGCTATATCATTGTTATTAAAACTAATGATATTGTTTTCTACCTATCATTTTTGTCTCATGCTTGTAGAAGTCTTCTCATGATAATTTAGAATCTAGTTGCATGCTGGCCTTGTTAAGACTATATTTATAACTCCCACTGCCACTTGATTTCATGGTTATACTCCTCATCATCTTTGTTAATGCATGGGATAGACTAAGGGCTTTATAAATATTTATTGAGGTATACTCTTTGTATTAGGGCCTTAACCTCCTTTTGTAGGGTCCGATATCTTCAATATTATGTCCTGAGGGATCAATGGTAAACACAATACTTGAACTAATCACCTCTTTCAAGGTTTTTGGCTAGTTTTGGCCACCTTAGGATTTTTTTTTTATTTTATCTGTATTAGAACTTTTGTCTGGGTGTTATTTAGTGCTGTGAGGTTTAGTGGCTTACACTATTTCCACCATTTGGCACAGATTGGTGCCCATTGTCCAAGTGATTCGACCATTTACCTTCATTGGCATTATTGAATGCAATGTACGTACAAGTGTCAGTTTTCACCTCTAAAAATGTTTTGGGTTCCTATTGAACTAAATACCTAAAAAATGTCGCTTGGTTAAATTATGGCCAAAAAGGTATTTAACTTTATTCCATCAGTTGAGCTTTGAGGTGCCTCTAGGCTCGGCATCAGACTTTGCCATAAAGCACCTTAGGCTTTCACTTTGAGCATTTCAAATCTTAACAAATTGCCAGAGCTCCTTTTCCTTCATCTGAATTGAGGCGAACGATGATAAGAAAATGGTGTACCAATTTTTGAAAGGATTGAATGAAATTTGGTCATAATTTATAAGATCAAATTCTCACATCTCCATCTAAAGTAAGAAAAATAGAGGCACAACGTAACATCCTTTAATTTTTGGAAGCCAAGCAATGGTTAAAAGTGGTCTAAATGATCTTGTTGGATTAGTTCTTTCGTTATAGGGCTCTAATATTGGTATTTTAAATTTATGAGGAAGTTGATATCTTTTGATTTCCGAGGTAAAAGGTATACGACCCAATTTTATCATTTACCTAGCAGTATTTTCTTTGAAAACTTGTTGTTTAATTCGCTTTATCCTCTAGTCCACTTTAATTGTAGAGGTGATTCTTTTCACATTAAAAATGTCTTTAACTTTGAGTGATTAGTAGATACACGTGGAATTTATTTGGGTAGGAGGGTTTTAAGCATACTATTGTATAAACTTTCCTCCCATATAGATAGGCATTCAGGATTTTTGGTATAGTGTAGATTCTGTCATTCAGAGCTTTCTTCTTTGGTGTCAAAATTTAAGAGTCCTTCGAGCCAAGAATAATTAGTGTGAAGGAACACCTTGGGAGTAGGAGCCTCTAGAATCCTTGACTGAGGATAGCCTCCCTTTGAAGAAACTTTCTCTCTTATCGACTTTCTTCTTGAGGTCAATACCTACGAGTGAAGGGTAGTTGCTTTGTGTGTTTGGCCCTAAATATTATCCAATAAAGACTTTAACATCTTTGACATGCTATTTATCTAGGCCACATGGCTTCAATGTCTAGTTTCTCTGTCAGGTGAGAATCTCCATGGCTTTCATCTTTTATGTTGAAATTATAAGACATGATATCTATTGATGTCTAGCTTACTTTGTCTAGTGCTTGTGTATTCATTATTTTGTTTTATCGAAAATGTGAATCGCTTTAAGGCTTACAAAATCTTGAACAAGTAGGAACGAATGGCTTAATTATATTCTTATAAACGGTACCAATGATTAACACCTTAGATTTAAATAGCTCGTTTGAATAAAATTAGATTTGATCTTTAAACCTTTTAATTTGAATTTTATATACTACAACAATCAACAATATGCTAAAGGATATAGGTCTTAATTTTTTAAATATCTTTCAATACTTAAATTAGAAATTTTTATATAGAAATAAAAGATAATTAGGGTGTTAAGGATAAGTGAATGTGAGAATTTAAGGATTTGAGTGCTTGACTTTATGATTATTGAAAGACACAAGCCTATCAATACTAGTGCTTTGTAATTGTGTTTTCCCTCTAGAATTCCGATCCTTATGAGTGGGGAAGATTTATGTATTTATAATCTCGCTATTAATCAGTGCCTCTTTTTTTAATTGACATGACTGTGTTAATTGAGATGTTACAGTGGATGAGATCTAATCCTTACACAAGTTTGTAACTGTTCAGAATTTAATACATATTATTTAGTAGTTGGAATTACTTATTTAATATGATCATTTATCTATCGATTCATGTAAACTGTTTGTCAGTATTTAATACCCAATTTAATATTCTTTTAGAGAATTGGGTGGCTCAATTTTTTATATTTATAGCAATTTAGCTATTTGAATATTTGGTGAGCTAGGTGTTTAGACAAATTATTGATTCTCTTCTATTTTAGATCTAATAATTAAATTATTTCATATTCTTCCATATGCCTATAATCTGAGAGCCCCATATTTCACCGGGTCAGGATAAATTTAAAATGCCACAAACTTTTCAACAAGAGTATTCCAGATATTCCTACTGATAAGATTTGTGTTGAAGATAGACTTAAAATTAAACATATAGATATTTTGAGTCTTTCTAATAAAATGAATTATAGCCATTACTTTTGAGCCGATACGAATAAGGGATTTCCCGTACATCCCTGTTATGACGTCATACCTACAGAAAAAAGTTTTATGGTGCTACGGCTCTCGAGAGCATCTGATCCAGCTACATCCTTTCATACACACGGCAGATTATTTAGTAATTT
>JAODPA010033466.1:0-12356 GCA_025585075.1 Nepenthes mirabilis | reverse complement strand
ACTTACATATAATGGCCAATATTTCAAGCCAATGGTTCTATAAGGATGAAATTATCTCAGTTTTCTTAAGGTTGACATTACACTTCTAGGTGCTCTATGCCCACAATGCTCTGTCCATGTGCATCTTAAAAAGCTTCTGGATAAGTGTCACCATCATGTTAAAATCCTACTTTATGTTCTCAACTATGCTTGGGAGAAGCATAGATTTTCATTGGAAATACTATGTGCTAAAGCTAACAAATATAATGGTGCTTTGTTGCTTCTGATGTAATATTCAATACCAGGTAAATGGTATTTGTGCCCATAAATATTGTTTACTACTTCAAACCTCATGGTCTTGCTAGAAAATATTTGAGTGTTTTTAACTATTTGGCGCTCACGGGAAAATATTTTCTACATTTTCGTATGTTTGGCACGTCTAGGAAAATAAATTAATGGAAAATATTTTCCAGGTCAACAGAAACTTCAGAACATGATTTCAAAAATGGGAAATCATTTTCTAGAACCGATTTACTATTCAGTATTTACCACTAACACCCATTCATGAAAATTTTTATTGAAAGATGATACAATAGTTTCCTGTGTCGCCCTTGAACCCCGCCATCAATCTCCGCCCAATGATGCCACGGGCCAACATTGCCTGTCATCAACTGGTGATGCTCATGACTCTCGTTGCAGGTCATAAGCTGCTAACTCTCTGTCCCCAGACCTACAGCTTGTTGCTGGTTATATTCCGTGGATGTTCGGACCCCTGACTTGCAGTTAGGTAAGCCAGAATCAACGTAGTTGCTGGTTGGCTGACCATCAATGCCCTAGTTCTCCGCCATCCGCTACGGATTCCCATAAACCCTTCCACTGGCTACTGACACCCTAGTCTATTGTTACCTGTCTCCTAAGTCTTGACCCTGCTAATGGCTGCTGGCCGACAGTGCCCCTGACCCCACCTTTTGTTTGACAATCATCATATCAATGTCTAATCAATGACGGCTGAAGATAATTCTAGACCGAAAAATATTACCATCGATTGTAAATATCATAGAAGGAAATATGACCATTGCCAATAACTACCAATTTCTACTTCTGTTTATCAATTCGTTTGATTACCTAAATTTTCTTCTACACGTCAATGTTGGAATACATTGAGAAAAGTTATTTTCTTTGAAAATTGTTTCCATGAAAAATGTGAAAAACATTTTCTACAAAGATATTATTGTTTGAAAACCTTTTCTAGTAACGAATGATGCCTTAACCTCTCCCGGATTGTACCCATTCTCTTTCTATGTACAGTGGGACAGAATAGGATCATTACATGGACTTCTAGCTAAGAAACCTGTAGTCTGTTAAGTGGGCAGGGACTTCATTTTGGTTGTCCAAAAAGGTATGAAACATGCGTAAATCAAAGTTTTGAAATAATTTTTCAATGAATTAATATTACATATTTAATTTTGATAAAATTGACTAAAACTTTTCAAATATATAAATATATGATTAAAGATGTCCAGAATTTAGTAGAACTCACTTTTGATATGATTAAAAAAAATTTCCACGTCTACGTCATCCAATACTGTTTGGATCTATTACTAATATTTTGATGCGTATTCTAAAAATTCATGATATATTCTTGAATAATCTCTTTTTTCAATTATTCATACTTCTGTGACCAGTACCCATACTTAGTCCACGGTTGAGGCATAAGCATTCATATGCATTGGAATGAGCGAATTCTAGTGTTCCTCATTGCTGGAACGAGAAACAACCGTGTTATATCTATGTATATGGTAAACCTTTTCACATAAATATCAGTTTTATTAGAGGTTAGAGGTGAGTTTTCCCCTAACTAGGAGTCTCCTTCCTTCTTTTTTTTTTGTCTTTGGTTCTTTCACCTGTTGGCTGGAAGTTTATGTAGGATTTGTGGTTATTTGTTGTTATGGTGGAAGATAATGTTGTCTATAAATAATAAGCATGACAATTCTATGAATGTTGTTGCTATATCATCAGTTTCATGTGAAAATTTATATTGCACCGATTTATGAACTTTTCTTGTTTCTTGTACAATCATAGTCTTTGAATACAATTGTTACTGTTGCGAAGATATGCAAAATAGGCAAGAAAGATTGTGATTGGTGAAAGTGAGGGGGAATATTATTTTCCTTTATTTTGTTTCCTTCATTTCTGTGTTCCTTTCCTTTATTGTAATATTATGTAACTCTATCTATTGAAGAGAAAGGGAAAGGAAGGGCTTATCTTCTCTGCTTCCCACATTCATATGAACCCTAACCACAACTTGGTATCAGAGAGCATTAAGGGTTTTTATACTCTTCCTATCTCCCAATATTTCTTCCTGAAACATTTGCACATGAAAAAAAAAAAAAGAGAAAAGGAAAAGAAGAAAGAGAGCGCACGAGACAGAGGAGAAGAGGGTATCACATAAACCTACCACTCCATGTCTTACTGTAGTCCAGAAGTGCTCTCTGTTAAAGTGGGCTTGTTCATATAGTGCTCTGTTTTCCTGTCAATTATTTTGCCCTAGATATGTGTGATATTTTATTCTTTGTTGGTTTCTTCAAGTGCTTATGTGTGATCTACTGAGCGGGTGTTCTCCGTGATATGGCTACAAGGCTCTTGGTCTGAAATTTTTCGATGAAGGTTCTTTGTTAATGTAAGTTCTTCACCTTGATCGAGTATTTTTGTTGGTGGCTATTTGTGTTCTTCACCTTCATCGATGAAGGGAGGTCCTGCACTGTTGGTGGGTATTTGTGTTGAGCCAGATTGGGCTTGGGCTAGCTGTGATATCCTTCGACAAGAAAATTAGTATCAAAAGTGACCTTGGTTGGGCTTTTTTATTGAGTATTTTTATTTTTGTTTTCAGTTGATTATGTTATCTGAATTAGAAATGTTTAATCTTATTGGTCCCATGAACCCAAAAAAATTAAATGGAAAAAAACTTTCTTATTAGGTGAGATTTGTTAAAGTGTTTTTCTTTAGTAAAGGCCTCTTCCCTCATTTAATATTAGGAACACCTATAATCATATCCAAGTCACCCAATGAAGGTGAGACCACTACTTGTCGCAGTGATCTATGTGGGATGAAGAAGACAATGCAATTCCTGGATTGATGCTAGTTGGCATAGAACACCATATTGGGTCATGATCACTATTTCTTGATACTGCCCAAGACGTTTGGGAATTTATCAAACATGCGTATTTTGGCTTAGATAATGTAACCCGAAGTGTGCAAATTGTATTTTGAGCTTGAAAAAGAATCTCAAAGAGTTATTAAATACTACGATCAATTTTTATTTGATTGTCAAGAAAGGAACTTGTATTAGTCACTTTCTTTAGATCTCCAAACTTTATCAAAATAGCGAGAAGATATTGACGTTGTATAATTCCTTATTGGTTTTCTATCCAACTTTGAGGCGGTCCGTGCACAGATATTAGGCAAGCTAGAACTTCCCTCCCTTTCCTAGGCGTTCTTCCTCATTCAACTATTCACTCTCTCAAATATTTTCGTTATTGGAGACTGATTTGTATTTGTTTCTCATAGTGTTTTAAGTTAAGGAAGTGTCATTAGAGGAGGACTGGAGTCTAGATGTGGTTTTTCATGGGTGGCTGCGAATTGAGTGGTTGTGGTTGCTTAGGAGGTCGTTACTTTTGGAAATGTACTCATTTGGTCATAATGATCGCTCGGTTGATTATTGTTAGGATTTGCATGGCAAACCAATAGTTTTGCACACCATTCCTCTTAAGTGGAAATCTATGCCCCTATCTATGGAGCCTTGTTTTGTACTTGTACCATGGGATGAGTATGCCGAGTTTGAAACTCTTAAATTGACTACTTTATGGCCTCTCTTCCTCAATCAGGTACTATATCACATTTCCATTATCCTCCACTTGCAGTCCATGGATCATCAATTTTAGGGCTAATGAACATATGACTGGCTTGTCTACTTCCTTTCTTAATTATCAACCTGTTAGTTCTTCTAAACATGTTACTCTTGCTAGTGGTTCTCAGACTAAAGTTCTAGGCTCGGGGAACATCCATCTGAACCCGAATCTTAATTTATTATTGTTCTTCATGTTCCAGACTTTCTCATTCAAGCTATTATCTTAGTCAAATCACAAAAGTTTTATGTTGTTCTCTTAGGTTTTACTCTTCTATCTGCATATTTTGGAATCTCATGACGAATAAGATGATTAGTATGGGGCATGAAGTGGGTAATCTATATTAACTTGACATCTTACCTACCTCTCTTGGAGCCTTGTAGTCTGCAAGGTCATCTGCCCTTGCCTTTTCTAAAGCATAAATTGAAGGTCCACACTCCATATCGTCTCTAGCATGAGAAGCTTGGCAATTCAGCAAACATTACCCATGCCATTTCCTTCCAAAGGTATTAATTGTGTCTTTAAACCTTTAAGTTAGTCTACTATGATGTATGGGAAACAATTTATGTTTGCAATAATAAATTTTAGTATTTCGTCACCTTTTTGGATATTTTTTCTCGTATGACTTGGATTTATTTGATGAAAAGTCATTTTGAGTTATTGTCTATCGTCCAATTGTTTTGGGTCTAGATTGAAATGCAATTTAAACGCATAATTAGATTATTTGCCTTTAATAATGCCAAAGAATATGTATTAGCCACTTTTCATTTTCTCACTTCCAAAGGTGTTCTTCGCTATCATTTGTTTTAAATGGAATTTGACTTTTTTCGCTCCCTATTTTGTCCTCTCTACCCTCCTGCTTCCTCTAAGGATTTTTTAGTGAGTCATATCCATTAACTTAGACTTGGTTCGACTAATTAATTCCTCGATCTACCAAGGTCTAAATGTCTTTCTTGTTTACTCTCAACCACAAAAAGGTTATTGATTGTATAATCCTTCACTTAAGCATTATATTATATGTTTGGAAGCATATTCGAAGAATCTACATTGTACTTCTCAAAGTTGCCCCATGTAGAAACCCATGTCCTGATATATATTCCCTATTTTCTAGTATGTGTGTCCTCTAACAATTTAATATTATCGACATATGTCGTCGACTCTCCTCCTTTTGTTCAAACTACTTGTTACGTCCGCAGACCGCCATGATTAGTCTAATCCTCCAAAGGTTTATACTCGACGACTGCCTACTATTATGCTTAGGCCAATCTCTTTGCCATCTATAGATCGTGCACCTCTAGATTTTGATGATTAACCCGTTGCTCTTTGTAGAAGTAAATGTTCTTATGTCACACAACCTCCTATTACCCAATGCATTCCTTGATTCTTTGTCGCTGTCTTCTTGTTTTTCACATTTCAACTTTCTAGTGTGGTTATCTCTACCACTGCTGAGAATACGTTATCTGACACCTGATTGCAGAGAGCTATGGAATTAGAAATGACAGCCTTGGATGACAAGGAAATATGGGAGCTTGCTCCTATATATCATGACACGCGTATTGTTGGTTGCAAATAGGTTTTTCTACCTAATCTAGATGCCTTCAATGGCCACCTGAAGGCCTAATTGGTAGCTAAAGGTTACATGCACGCTAATGGTCACATCCCAATCCCACAAACTTTCCCTAATTCACGTTTATTCGATTCAATTATTATTATGGTAATTCATTTCTAATACAAAGACTCCAAAAATTTGCCAACCAAGATTGCTAAAACTCCCAAAAGCTCCCTTGGACGTGAATTGTAGGTTGAATATCTACAATTGACCCAAAATAAAATAATCAATTAAATCATAGGATCTGAAATGCCACGCCTAAAAGTGGCTTTGAATGCTGACCATGCCATGACGTTGAAGAATGCATAAGGAGATACGGCTACACTACAAATTAGAGTACTCAAAATCTGGACATCATCTGAGCCATACCATGACGTTGAAGCATGCGTAAGGAGATACGGCTACACCACAAATCAGAGTACTCAAAATCTAGACATCATCTGAGCTACCGAAAAGAGAATTGAAATCCAACTGCATCACTATTAAAGATAAATATATTGCAATAACTAAACTGATACATAACCATTCAACTGAAATGAAAATAAATACTCTAAGGCTACTATTTAGAGATGAAATACCATAGTCAAATCCGTCCGATTCCTAATTCTAAATTTTTCTTGAATAGCCTTGTTGCCAACCTTCTCAACCTACAAGTGTGTCTTGAGCCCGCTAATCCGAAAGGAGTTAGCGAAGAAAATAGAAGAGTGAGCCAAATACTTAGTAAGGCATATAATTTATACAATTCAACATATAGTTCATCTCAAAACTATGCGGTAAGGAACATAATCAAAATCAAATGAAAAGCCATGCAATGTCCATAACATTCATACAAAATGTTCCAATTGGGTAAATATGTTCCTTACTCTAATAATGTTCTTTGAAAATATGTTCAAATCATACTAATTCTTATGGACCAAGGGCTAGTTAGGCCTTAATGAAAAGGAGCGAGTAATCAAAATTCGGGTTATATTTGTTCCCACACAACCAAAGGCCTTACGCTACTATTTAAGACCCATAGGTGGACCGTCATACAAATTATCCTGGAGATGAGGCCAAATGCTGCTTTCACTTTGCGGATGATAGGTTTGAACTTCAATTTTCACTATAATATAATAAGACATGTTATAATTTATCACGCTGATTTCTTATAATGGTCTGTGTGTAACAAAGAGAGAACTGTACACAAATATAAAGTCTTTCGTATTTTCTCATTCCTGAAAAAATATCTTTAGTTCTTTCACAAATTGTAGAGTTTTCTATCAAATTATTTTAAATACATACCATGTAATGCGTTAACTTTTTGTAGAAATTTGAACTTGCTTATTTTAAAACATAGAAAAGCTATATTTTGAAATTTTCTAACATATAGATTGTTTACATCAAGAATTTACGGAAAAACTAGTAAAATTTCTATAATTCAACATTTTTTTCAATGAACAAGCATGCAAGGACAATTTATGAAATTTCAGGACATGAAAAGCATATACTTAGTGATGTTTAAACATTCAGGATTATTATGTACAAATTTAAAGCATACAAGAACCATTTAAACATGATTTTAACAAAGGCATAAGTGGAAAATATAGAGTACTTGCTTGTCAATATAATATATGTGAATTTAGGACATAAACTTCATATAATTTACAAAGACTGGAAATGAGAGTCTATGTATGTGGGGTACAAACAGTCTAGTTATGAAAATATGACATGTATGATTATTTGGAATAATAAATGTTTAATGGAGTAGAGAAAATCAGTAATAAAGGAAGGAGGTTTAGGATACACTTACCTTGTCTTCAAATTTACCAAAAATCTTCGTTGGACTCATCTCAAATGACCTTCACTTGCTTTTTATTTTTCCTCCCTCTTCTCTCAAAATCTAGCAAAAAATAATTAAAAATCACATGGATGTAACTTTTATAAAAGACTGATACACGTGCATCTATTAGGCGCGCATCAGGCACCGCAGTAAAACACTATGGAGCACAAGTGCCACTTTAGGCACGGGCAATATGCTAAAAGTGCACTCGAGCTTCGGTCAGGCTTTTTTAGGAGCTACTTTTCTGTCCAGAACGTGCATGTATGCGCATCAGGCGTCAGTCAAGTATCATTCAACCTGACGTGACTCGACCCAAAGTTGGTTGACTCAAATTTCCATTTGACCTCAAAACTCCCCTTCCTAAATTAATCATAATTAAATATATAATTTTAAAACTCGCACTTTACACTTATGGTACTGACTATGATGAAACCTTTTCACTTGGTGCTAAAAAGTCCTTGATTCGGTTCTCATTTGTACAGTGGCTAACCTTTATTGGCCTATATTCTAATCAAATGTTGAAAATGCCTTCCTTTATGGTGACCTGCTTAAAGACATTTTCATCGAGCAACCTCAAAGGTTTGTTGCTTAAATGGAACAAAAGAGCAGTGTTTGTTGATTGAAGAATGCATTGTATGAATTGAAGTGGTAACCCTAAGCATGGTTTGCGAAATTTTAAAGGTTATTCTTGAGTTCGGCTTGCAGCATTATCACATGGACCACTTAGGATTCCATGTATGAAAGAATACGAGCTATAATATCTTTGTAGTTTTATCATTGGAAGTAATGTAGATGAGATTGTGCATATAAAGCCATTCCTACAACAATGGTTTCGATGAAAAGATTTTGGAAAGATTCATTATATTTGAGGGATAGAAGTTACTAGATCTCGAAAAGATGTAAATCTGTCTCAATGGAGATATATATTTGACCTATACGTGACTGGCCTCCTTGATACTCGTCCAATGGATACTCCTATGGACCCTAATCTGAAACTCCTAAATGATGAAGGATAGTTGTTTGAAGATTTAAGTTAGCACTGTGGCTGGTTGGAAAACTGAATTATCTCGCTGCTACCAAACTTGGTATTTCATATGTAGTCAATGTGGTGAGTCAGTTATGAAAACTCTTCAAGTTCCCTATTGGGATGCTATTACAGCATCGATGAAAAAATTAATATTGCTATCAGCCATAGTAATATCGGTATCAAATATATTGGATGGAGAAAATTTCAAAAATCGTAAGTCGATAATACTGTATAAATCGATATTTTGAATAACAAATATATTGACCTTGTTAGTAAATACAAAAATATGTTGCCATATTATCATAATATTGAAAAATATTAGTATCAGGGGGCTCTGATACTAATACAAGCCAATATTTCTATCAATGTGTAACACTCATTATCAAATATCTAAAAAAAGCTCCGAGATTAGGAATATTCGACAGATCAAACAGGCATGAGTAGAAGGATCCATAAATGCACACTTGACAGGGTATCCTTTCAATAGTCAATCTATTACAGAATATTGTACCTTCTTGGTAGTAACCTTGTTTCATGGAGAAGTAAAAAAGCAAACTATGGTAGCATGATCAAGTGTAAAAGCTGAATACATGCAATGGACCACGCTACAAATGAGCTCTCGTGGTTGTAACATTTTCTTAAGGAAATTGGTTTTTCACCTCCTTTACCATTTTTTTTGCGATAATCAAGCTGCAATACATATAAATCAAATCCATTATTTCATTAGAGAACTAAACATATCAAAGTTGATTGCTATTTTGTTCGAGATAAAATTATAATGGTGTTGTATGTATGTCATTCGTAAAGTCGAGAGATCAATTTATTGATATTTTTTGCGATTTCTTGTAGGGGTGATTGGCTGAAATTTATTTGTTTGAAGTTGAATTTAAGTTACATTTACATATGGGGGAGTGTTATGGAGATTAGCAAAATTGGTAAGCAAGGGGATTATTGTTGTCGTCTATTTTTTTCCTTCATTTATGTATCCCTTTTCTTTATTGTAATACTCTATTATTCTATATAATGAAGAGAAAGGGGAATGAAGGATTCATCTTCTCTACTTCCCAAATTCATCAAAACCCTGATTACAACACTTTCCAATGGCAAGAGATTAGACGTTTTTAATGAATGTTGTAATATTGTATATACTACATAGAGGAGTACTTTTGGAACAATAAATTTTATGATGTTTTCTTAGGACAATTAATAGGCTATGACATTTATGCGTGAGACAAATGAAATAACTTTACATATCGGGTATTAGAGGTGCTAAATGAGTCTTGCAGTACTAGCTTGATGCTAACTCATGGTTTGCCCTGTTACAAAGTTATCTTAAGGGCCATGCCTAGCATGTGACAACTAAGGATTATCTTGGCCTAGCAAGGTGTGTAGCCCATTTAGATTGGACGGTGCCCTATCAGCTGTGCTGTGCCAAGGTCATGGGCTAGACTGTGTACTGTTTGCTGGCTAGTCATCGAGTTAAGCAAACCAAATAAAAAACCAACTATTTTTTAAAAAATATAGAAAAAAATGAATAATATGTACCTCTAATTTTATTAATCAAATGCTTGTTGTTATATCATATATAAGTGCACAACATCATAATGATTAAATGTACAGCTACTCGTGTGTAACTTTAGTTTTCACAAGTGTGGTGTTGAAGGTAGACTCCAGTGTGACAGCACTTGTTGTTGGGGCCAAAACCCTCGTTCCTTTGAAGTGAGCATAGGAAATGTATACTTGTTAGCCTTCCACCAATTCAATATCATAAGCTGAGATTTATTGCACCTAGCAGTGTCATGAGACTGCAAGTAGTGCAATAGTTCAGCCATTTGTTAAATGTTCACTGATCAACAATGATTGACGACTCTGTATGAGGGAGAGCATATCTTGTTTACTGGACATCGACCATTGCCAATGCTGGTACTGTTTGCTTCACAGTTGTAGATGTTTCTGCTATTGATTGGAGTGCTTACATAATGTACATAAATTGCATGTTACACTGCATTAGTTGCTTTACTTCTTCATTGATTTTGCTAATCTTTAAGTTTGCAAAAAATTCTTTAAGGCAGAGACACCCTATTCTCGTTCATGAGGGAGACCATAATTGTAGCAATGCATAATAACATTATAGGGATTCTCCAATATTTTAAAAATTTGTCCTGTGAATTTATTTAGATAATATTAGCTGATATTTCAAATTTGGTATGTTTGACTAAATTTTCATGTTTAATTCATGTCCTTTTTTACCTGTATTACTTGTATGATATCTTGAGATCTTAATCTTGCAGTATGAGGTCAAGTTGTCACTAAATGACATCAGTTGTTTTAGTTGCAAATTTGATGTTGCCAAATATGCACTTGAAAGTTCGTTAGTAGCAAATGAAAAGTTTCTAAAAATATTTTATCATCTCTATCTTCTTCTAGTTTATCTCTGTAATATGCTTTGTTGATAGAATGTGTTCATTGTGGAAGATGGTAAGAATATTGCGAAACAGATGCACTGTGTCCAGCATGTGGTATGTGTGGTTCTACTTGGTCAGGAACCTATCTTCATTCTGCCATTGGAAAGTCTTAAATTGTTGATGTTGGAAAGAATATATTCTAAAAATAGAGCAATATTTTTCACTTTCTCTACATATGGAGAAATAAATTGCAAAACATCCATAACACATAGATTAATAATATGACACATTTTATATGATATAATTTTTCATTGAGAATTAGAGAAAATTGTGATTAAATAAAGTCAGATCAACATTATCAAAAGTAAGAGAATAAATACTATGAATAATTTCATATCCATTTATTAGAGTATTTATTGCTTTTGAAGTTGCAGAAGCTATATGTAAATGCTAAAAATTTAAAACTAGTAATTTTTTATTTGTCATTCATAATTTTTGTTTTCCAATTTTCGTGGATTCATTGTGTGATATATTATTACGTGATAACTAAATATCACTAGTTAAAGAATTTTTTAAATTTATCTTTACCATTTCAGATTTTGATTCTTGTTTAAAATGTAAAAAAGAAAAATATGATACCTTTTAGAGTACGACATGACATTTTGACAAACCTGAGTTGTAAGAATCTTTATACATACTTTCAAATTGTGGATCACCTGCAATGAGGAATGTACTCTTCTGCAAGTCCCTTCTGATTTATTTTTGGATCATACTGGAATATTCCTATCCTGCACCACTAACTAATGTTAGTTTACATTGAGTTTTTGTTAGTTGTTGTCTTTCATGTTTCCTCATGTTTTAGAAGTTTGATATTTTTAGTACTTTCAGAAGGATAATCTTTTTTATAATTTTTATACACCGCCCTCCTGACCATTTACTATTCAATATTAATCACTTTTTACACATGACTTGAACGTTTTCTAGGGGTGGCTAGAGGTACCAGGAATATCACCGCTTGCAGGGGTGGACTGGGATTTTGATATTTCAGAACCACTAGGATAACTTCAAGTGTGTGGAGTAACTGTTAAAAGTGTTTTGGTTCTGCCAAATTGGGATAGTTATCCTATCTCCTTCACCACCATAATGAGGAACATTGTGAGCCATCATCTTAGAGAAATAAACTATATAGATAAAATGGAATTCAAATTTATAGCAAATTAATAATTATTAGTTAAAAATGAGAGAGTGGAGAGAGTAGACTGAAGTTGGGGAAGAAAATGGGTGAAGATGGAGGGGTGTTTATTGTATTTTAGAGGAGTACTTTTGCAAATCTTTTAAACGGGGGGGCGGGGCGCCCAATAGTCTGTCTGATTGATTCAAAAAATATATAAATTTGTGCTAGCACGGATATAGTAATGTTAAATGAACTATGCCGAGCTGGCATAACTCATTTATTTGGGTTGCTCACATGTAAACTTGGCATGATGGTGTGATACGTTTATATTGTGGGCTGTGCTTGACATGGCATGAGTCTTATATGTACCAGACCAGCACGGCATATGTCCTGTGCTGTGTTGGGCTGAGCGTGGCTATGGGCCGACATAGCACGGCC
>JAODPA010033455.1:0-12357 GCA_025585075.1 Nepenthes mirabilis | reverse complement strand
AATTAATTATTGGACACTTAATATAATTAGATGGGCAGATTTAGTAAGAAATAATTATTTTTTACTCTATCTAAATTTTAAGCATATTTTGAGTAAAGTTCTCTGCCAGAATTTGGGTGCTCAAACAAATGGTAAGTAGACACCAATCACCTGAAATCTACCTCAAAAGACAATGATTTATCATGGAGTCTGTTAACAAAAAATTGTGACAGGTCAATATGTAAATTCTCAATTGATATATGAACTTCTAAGAGCTCTGATACTGATACTTAGCAATACAGTGATAAAATTTATACCATCTAACCAATTATAAATCATCCAATAATTTCTCAAATTTATTTGTTTGACTTTAGAAAAACAAAAAGGAATCAAATACATTCAACATTAATCCATTTAATTTAGATATAATCATGATTGACATTGATGCTTTATTCATGGTGAATGTTACCGGTCTCATTACCAATACTACGTCCGCACTTGCTGATCAGCCAAGGCAGAGAAGAAATACCCGCACAATCCGACCGTCCCGATGTTTTCGTGATTTTTTCTAAGAATTTCTATAACACACTAGTACATTGCACATTTATATACTTCTTATACTTAATACACTGCACATGTTCCATATACACTTGTACATGAGCAGTTAGTGTAGATGGGTCTGTTAGTATATGCCGCTTTTATATTTTTTCTGTTTGTACTGCCCACGTGATGGGTATATTCTCCGTTTGTTTGTTTCTCGTTTCCCATTCCAGATTACCATTTCCCATACATATTATTCTGACACTAGTATAATAGAAGACAGAAGATATTTTCTACTCTCCCTTATTCTTGAATCATCTTTTCTGTGCTCTCCTTGTTCCCTTCTCTTCTTTCCTTCTTCCTCTAACTCCCTGATTCCCTCTGCCTGAACTCTTCTCCCTTCCCTATCATTTTCTGTGCACAAATTGTGGTTTATGATGCCAGATCTAAATGGCCATCCTTTGATTGTTGGTAATTGTATCATTTTGGTGTTCTCATTGAGACGATGGCGGAGGGTATGACGACCAGATACAGAGCTCTCAAAGAGTCCATCGCTGGCATGACACAAGAGCTGAGGGACGTTGTGGGTACTGTCCACCAGCATGTAGATCGGTTCGATACCCTTTCGATTGCCACAGAACACTTCCAACAGTCAGTCACCGATGTCCAACACACCCTCTCTGAGATGCGACAAACCGTAGCTTGGATGGAGCGGCAAACCATGTTTCCTTCGAATCCTTCGTTGCTACCTACCCCGACTTCGTTCGCACCCTCACCTACAATTCACTCTCAGTCAACCACATAAACCCTACCCCTCGTCTTAGCCTCGCCACCTGAGACACAGATTCATTTACCCAAGTTGGAGATCCCATTTTTTTATGAAGAAAATGTCATCGGCTGTTGTTCCAAATTGAACGGTTCTTCTTGTACCACGGAACACCGCTGGAACAAAAGCTAACTGTGGCAGCCTTTTACATGGCTGGCGCAGCCCTTCAATAGTACCAATGGATGCACACAACACGCCAGCTATTAACCTTGGAGATTTTTGCCAAGGACCTAGAACTTCGCTTTGGTCCTTCTTCATATATGAATCCTGAAGTCACACTTTACAAGCTGAGGCAGATTATAACTGTCACTGCTTATATGGCCGATTTTGAATCTCTTTCTATGCAAACGCCAGGTTTGCCGACCACTAACCTGTTGAACTGCTTTATTTCAGGCCTCCGGGATGATATCTAGAGGAAGCTCTTACTCTTGAAACCTATAACTCTGCCAAACGCCATTGGTATGGCTAAGTTGGTAGAGTAAAAGATGAATGCTAGCCGAATGAGTTCCCCACGGCCACCCCTTTCCAAACCCTCTAGACTTCTAGTTACCACAATGGCTAAACACCCCACCCCTGCTCTACCAATAAAACACTTGACACCTGTTGAAATGGCTTCCCATCGGAGCCGATGTTTATACTTTAACTATGATGAAAAGTTCACACCAGGACACCGCTGCAAACCCCCTCAATTCTTATGTCTAATCACGGAGGATGAGGAGAGTACTTTTCCCACAGTCCCAAGCCTAGAGATGGATTCTGTGGAACTGGAGGATACCGACAACCAACCTCCTGAGAATGAATCCTTACCCCCCCACTGCCAGATCAGACTCCCACCATTTCGTTACATGCCCTTGAAGGCCATTTTGTGCCTACTACTCTGTGCCTACAAGGACAAATATTAGGCCAACCCGTTGTTATTCTAATCAACAGTGGGTCCACGCACGACTTCTTGCAGACACGTATGGCCAAATATTTCGGCCTTCCCATCGAACCTTCTCATCATCTCAATGTCACCGTGGGCAATAGGGATTCACTAAAATACGAAGGGCTATGTACCAAGGTCCAGATCACACTAGCCAAGTCCAATTTCAGTGTTTATTTATATCTCCTTCCAATTTCTGGTGCTGATATTGTATTTAGAGTCTAGTGGCTTACATCCATTGGCCCTGTGCTTTTCGATTACCAAGCTCTGTGGATGAGCTTCAACCATGCCGAAACTAAGCTCACTCTACATGGCATGCCATCAGCTTCAATGGCCACAATGACCTTGGGCCAATTGAGGAGAGGAGACTCTATTCAATCTGTCACTTCATATTTCCAGTTAACCATCCTCCCTATTCAGGAGACACCCCTGCAAACTTAGCTAGTTCCTCCTTGTTCCACCATCCAGCTTCCTGGGAGCACCCCTCCACAATTTCTATAACCCTCAACAACATTCTCTCCTCCTATGCCAATGTACTCGCCATCCCCTAAGGATTACCTCCTCACCGCTCCTCCAATCACAGAATTCCTTTAAAACCTAATACTACACCGGTAAATGTCCATTCGTACCGATAACCCCATTTTCAAAATGCTGAAATGGAGAGGCTCATTCAAGAAATGTTATATGATGGTATTATTCAACCTTGTATTAGTCTCTTTTCTTCCCTTGTGCTGCTAGTTAAGAAGAAGGACGGAAGCTGGAGGTTCTACGTCGATTATCGAGCTCTCAACGCACTTATAATTAAAAACCGCTTCCCCATTATAGATGAATTATTTGATGAACTACATGGGGCTTGTGTATTTTTCGAGCTGGATTTACACGCTGGGTATCATTAGCTGCGAGTATATGCTGAGGATGTTCATAAAACAACCTTCTGGACACACGAAGGCCATTACGAATTCTCGGTAATGCCCTTCGATCTTTCTAATGCACCCTCCACATTTCAGTCCGAGATAAACTCTATTTTTTGCCCAGTCCTACAGAAATTTGTGCTAATGTTCTTTGATGATATTCTGGTTTACAGTTCTTCCTGGGAACTACACTGCCACCATCTCTCATGCACACTACAGATTTTAAGGGAGCATTCTTTCTTTGCCAAACAGTCTAAGTGCGAGTTTGGGCAAATTTCAATGGCATATCTGGGCCACATTGTTTTAGCAAAGGGGATCACAGTAGATCCCACTAAAATTAAAACGGTGTAGAATTGGCCTGCGCCCACCAACATCACACAACTGAGGGGATTCCTACGGTTAGCCGGATACTACCGGCGGTTTGTGGCACGTTACGTCCAAATTGCAGCACCTCTCACCCAACTCTTTTGTAAATGTGCCTTCATATGGTCCCTTGAGGCCGAAGGGGCTTTTCAGGCCCTAAAAAATGCTCTAATCACCATGCCCCTGATGGCACTGCCAGACTTTGCCAAACCATTTGTTGTCCAAACTAATACATTGGGAGAGGGTATTGGAGTTGTCTTGATGGAAGTTAGGCATCCCATTGCCTTTTTCAGCCGGCTGCTTTGTCCTAAAATGCAAACAGCTTCCACCTACATCAAAAAACTCTGTGCCATTTCCAAAGCTGTAAAAAAATGGTGATAGTATCTTCTGGGCACGAAATTCACCATCTTAACTGATCACCAGCCCCTCCATGTCCTGTTAAAACAGACCATCCACATGCTGGAACAACAAAAATGGATCACCAAATTATTAAGCTATGATTTTGAAATAGAATACAGGCCGAGCAAGGAGAATGGGCCAACTGATGCACTCTCACGGCTCCCTACTGCTTCCTACCGAGCCCTAAGTGCAGTCTCCAAACCAGTGATGGCTCTTCTAGGGGCCCTTCGTAGTTTTTATAGCAAGCACAACCCTTCCGCTAACCTGATCGCATCCATCCAGACTCGACCGGGGGATTTTGAACATTACACTGTGTGGGATGGGCTCATATTTTACAAAAACAGAATTCTGATACCCCTTGATTCTGCTTTGCCCAAATTGATTTTGCATGAATCCCATGATTCCCCCATTGGGGGACATGCAGGGGTTCAACGAACTTACGCCCAAATCTCTACTAATTTTTATTAGCCTCACATGCGCAGAGATATCCATGATTACATCAATCAGTGTTCCATCTGCCAACAAGTGAAACCTCTCAACATCGCTCCTCAAGGAGTGTTGCAGCCCCTACCGATCCCCGAAAAAATCTAGGATTCGCTTTCCGTGGATTTTATTACACATTTACCTACCTCCGGAGGGAAGACCGTTATATTTGTAGTGGTTGATCGGCTGTCAAAGTATGCCCACTTTTCGGCTCTCATCACTCACTTTAGTGCCGAAAACTTGGCAGAGGTGTTCATTAAGGAGATCTGCCAGTTCCATGGCCTACCCACCGAAATCATCTCTGACAAGGACCCTCTTTTCATGAGTAATTTCTGAAAAGAATTATTCAAACTGCAGGGGACTGTCCTGTCCCATAGCAGTGCCTATCACCCACAAACTGACAGGCAAACCGAGGTGGTCAACCGATACTTGGAATATTATTTGCGGTGTTTTGCAGTTGAAAACTCAACTACTTGGGTACGATTTCTGCCGTGGGCCTAGTGGAGTTATAATACCGTTTGGCACTCATCCATCAAGATGAGCCCGTTCGAGGCCATTTATGGCAATTCGCCCCTGCTCTGGTTGACTATATCCAGGGCACTTCCCCCATCGCCGTTGTTAATGACCTGCTCTCAACTCGAACCGGCCTCCTAGAACTGCTCAAAGCTAATCTCTAGCGTGCCCGACTCCGCATGAAGAATCATGCTGACGCCCATCGGACTGATAAAAAGTTCCAATGGGGTGATTGGGTCTTTATCAAACTTCAACCCTACCAGCAAGCCACAGTGACACAGCAGCAATCAAATAAACTTGTCAAGTGCTATTATGGCCCTTTTCAGATCACGGAACGTATTGGATCAGTTGCATATCGGTTACACCTGCCGGAATATTTTCGTATTCACAATGTTTTTCATGTATCTCTACTTAAGAAAAGCTGCAACGGCCCTTCCAGTCAACCGAGGACTCTTCCACAGGATGCCTTGGGTTCCCAGCCCATCTTGTTTCCTTCTCAGCTTATTGGGTTCAGGCAAATTCTTTAACACGGCAGCATCATGCCTTAGTTCTTGGTGCAATGGCAGTGCCAAGCCGCCAAGAATGCTACTTGGGAGCTAGCTGGCAAATTTCTTCAGGATTTTTGCTCCTTCAATCTTGAAGACAATGTTTTGTTTGATGGGGAAGAAAATGTTACCGGTCTCATTACCGATCTTACGTCCGCACCTGCTGATCAGTCAAGGCAAAGATGAAATACCCGCATAATTCGGTTGTCCCGACGATTTCGTGACTTTCCTTAAGAATTTCTATAACACACTGGCACATTGCACATTCATATACTTTTTATACTTAATACACTACACATATTCCGTACACGCTTGCACATGAGCAGTTAGTGCAGATGGGTCTGTTAGTATATGCTGCTTTTATATTTTTTTCTGTTTGTACTGCCCACATGATGGGTATATTCTCCGTTTATTTGTTTCCCATTTTCCATTTTCGATTACCATTTTCCATACATATTACTCTGACACTAGTATAATGGAAGGCAGAAGATGTTTTCTACTCTCCTTTATCCTCGAATCCTCTTTTCTGTGTTCTCCCTATTCCCTTCTCTTTTTTCCTTCTTCTTCTAACTCCCCTGATTCTCTCTGCCTGAACTCTTCCTCCTTCCCTGTCATTTTCTGTGCGTAGATTGTGGTTTACGGTGCCAGATCTAAGTGGCCACCGTTTGATTGTTGGCAATTGCAACAGTGAACAAACAAAATTAATGGTTGTTTAAATTAAAAAGTTAGCTATAATCCATCTTACTCTCTCATTTCAATAATCATTCTGCGATTACTCGCCTAATTAATCAAATGCAAAGTGGAAAAGATACAAGAATCGTTGAAATGCGGGAAAGCCCCACCAAAATCACGAGATGGGGCAATCCACTTCTCTCTCATCATCATCATCTTGAGCAAACAGGCTCTTCCATGACTGTCTCCAACATTGGCTTCTTCGACCTGAACATGGACCACCTGTGCGTAAACTCCGGCGAACATAGCGCTTCTATATCATCCAGATTCAACCTAGGAACAGCCTGGCTTCCACCCGACGATTCCGGAACAACTTGGCTGATCCTGCCGCATTCTTTGGCGACCTTCCTCTTGCCGCCTCTGCGGCCGGAGGAAGCCCTTTTGGTGACGGCGAGAAACAGAGCACACATATCAGCGTCAGAGATGACAGATTTCAGCCTCTGCATCGGAAACATCGCGTAGATGTTGCGCAACTCGATATCCTCGTCGGCGTTGAGAGCGGAGAACCGCCGGCCAATTCGCAATGATTGAGTATTTACGAGGAAGAAATTGGGCGTTTCGAACATGAGCTCCGCAGCTTTTGTGGGTTCGTAGAAATTTCGAATTTGACCCGTTGGGAAGATAACTTTTGCCGGAGACGCTCTGTTTTGGACCATTGACCCGACGAAGGCGCAGGAAACGTAGTTGCCCATGTTTGAGAGGATGAAGGAATCGCCCCAATAAATGAGTGAAAACCTTCTTAATCCAAAAAATTTTCAAGAAGAACGAATAGGATCGATCAACAAATATACAAGATTGTAAATAATTAACCACAGAAAATCTGAATCTGTAGATAACCAAGATCGTCGATTTTAAATTTCAAAAGCCTAGCTGTGCTTATGGATACCAGATCGAAACCAGAGAGCTTAAATGGATGGAACGTGGCTGGAAATCGCCCAATTTCTGGTCTCAAAATTGAACCCGGAAAAACCTCAGAAAAGTAAATATTATGTTTTCCAAGTGGAAATCAGAGAGTTCAGAAAGACAAAAATGGAGGAATCGATGAAAATCTGGTTTGATTTGAACCCCGAAGCCCCCGAGAAATCAAGGAAAGTACTCCGTTTTACGAGCTTCTGAAAACTGAGGGCGATAATTGAATTTATACAGAAGAATAAGAAGTAAGAAATCTATTTGCAGTAGAAAATTATGAGGGAAGAATCACAACCCAGTCAGTTTTGTGGTGTAGAGTAGTTGACCATTCATAATCCATACGGTCTCCACACGCGTTTCTCACGTTGTGTCACGGAACGTTCCTTCTTCCATTTCCAATCATTAATTTCTAGATTTTTTAATTGAATTTTCCATGGTGTTTTTTCCAACTCATGGCCGTTGGAAGTCAAATTCGTGTGGGAGTTTAATGTAAATTACTTTTATTGGAAATTATTTTTTTTATTATTTATCATGTTTATTTTGTGAAAAATAAATAACATCAAGCTTACTTTTAAACCTCATTGATAAGGACGGCCCCATGGTCAGTTGGGTGTTCTCATTCTGTCAAGTTTACCCGCGTGAGGGGTTGGCTGTTCTTCGACCGATATGTTAGCAAATAATATGGCTAAAACAACTACTAAAGCGGAATAATGAATTAATTTTATACCTCCCGCCATTTGCGTGCTTTGTTTTCGAGAAGTTGTATCCGGTTCGGCTTTGAGCTTCTGGACACTCCTTCCTCCTTTAGATGGTGTAATACTTGAGTTGAGTGTTAGGGACAAAGCCAGAACGTTCAATTTATAGGCAAAACTATCATTCGCCTCAATCGTGCGTTTCGAACTCAAACCGGCCGAGAATTAATTTGTCAATCAATGGGAGAGTTATCAATACTAAATGGACCACTAATACTTCAACAATTAGCTGAGTTAAACGGCAGAAAGTGATAAATGCATCGAGGAAGACGAAGCGAAATCGAAACTGCCTGCAGCTCCTATCCGGCTCGGATCGGCTTGAAGAAGCCGGCCCTCAGCTGGCTTGGCGGCTCGAAAATGGCTAATGGGCTAGACTCGCTAATGGGCTGGGCTGAAGCCTATACGATAGCCATCGAGACAACGGAGCTTTTGGGTTACCAATAAAAGAGGAATTAGCCCATCAATATAGCTTCACAAGCTCTCTGATTATAACTATTTATTTTATCTACAAAGCTCGAAATACGTTGGCTACAATTTAAGATATCTTTTAGATTAAAATATCGTCTCTGCCCTATAGGAACTATGAGATTATTTGAGAACACCTTTGATATTATGAAACTACAGTATAATCATAAAATCCTAATTAATGAGTAAAACATAATATCAATTCACTGTTAGATTGGGTGGACTAAAACATGTCTCACAGACGAGTGCCAGGTTCACTTTCGAGCACCCATGATTCCAGTCTTGCATTTTGATTATGTAAATAGTTAAATTTTAACTATCTATTTTCATATAAATATCTATGATTGTAAAAGATGAGCTATTTTTCACCCTATAAAGTAACATTCTGAATCCGTTTGATTTGGTTATATCAGATCCGAGCTCATCACCATTTGAACCCAAATTAAGTTTTGACTATTTGTCAAAGAAAATTATTCGTGAGCTTAGATTGACAAAGAAGCTTGGCTCAAATAGAGACTATTCAGCTTAGCTTGATTTAGTTCGTGTCTATATGACCATATCTGAAATTGACTCGAGTTGTTGAACTTACTTAGAATATTTTATTTTTTTATTTATAATTGACTTCGGACTCTTTGGATTTTATTTGTGATTTTGTGAAAGATATATTATCTTCATACTCCAACCCATGCAACCCTTCTTACCAATTAAAAAAAAAAAAAAAAAGGAAAACTGCATGGGACGACTTCCTAACCCATTTTCCCGTGCCCTTTCGAGTAAAGGAGTGCTGCAACGATGACAACTTTTTATTCATTACCTTAAAATTTAATTGATATAAATTAATACGAAAAATAGTAAAAATATAAAAATAGCATTTTGTTTTATTTTTTGTTGTACTAGTTATTGCTTACTAAGAATTTGGATTGTCCTATAAATTAGGGGCTACAAATCAGATTTTTATGTCAGATCGATCTGATGTGGATCTGATCGTTATAATCTCGAACCAGAATTCTGCGCAACACAACTGAAAACGAATAATTAGAGGATAGTGAAAATTACTCCCATCGTAAATTTATCGACGCTCAAATTAGATGTCTTTCTAAGAGAATAAAAAGATATACGGAAAAAGCGTGAATACATTTATTAGTAGATTGAGCGTGCACTCAATTGATGGGCGGTTTAGAGATGCGTACTCTTGGGGGGTGTCTTAGAAGGTGGAAACTTATATAGCCATTCTGAATATTATCGAGTTATTCTTGAAGGATGACCGAGCACTTGACAGGAGAGATAGATTATAGGAGGACTTAAAAGGACGGTGCCCTCTAAGTCTCTTTTTTCCTTTTTTTCTCTCTTCCTTCTTTGGCCTCTTTCCTCTAGAACTTTTCTTTACTCTTCTGGGGCCTATCCCCTTTCCTTTTTCCTCCCATCTGCCCCCTCCTCTTCCGTTGAAAAGAGGATATTTATAAAGGCGAAGGTGATTATTCTTTCTCCCTTATAACCGTCGGTTATAACCACCCATGATATTTGTCTATAGATAAGACGAAACATTTGAACGGTTTATTCTGGGCTGAGTATACTGAACCTATCATTAGCCCCCCATATTAGGTGGTTCAAAATTTTCAATCCCCAACATACTTCTAATGGGACCCTGTCTACAGGTCTGGATTTGTCAGCTTGTTATCCTTAGAAAATTCGAATTTTAAAATCCGACCTCTTATAAGCCGCTTGATGATGTAACCGAGTTTTAAAATTCAATCTCTTCTGGGCTGCTCGATGATATAACCGAATTTTAAAATCCGACCTCTTCTGGACCGCTGGGTGATGTAACCAAGTTTTAAAATCCGACATCTTCTCGGCCACTCGGTAATGTAACCAAGTTTTAAAATTTGACCTCTTATGGGCCGCTGGGTGATGTAACGGAGTTTTAAAATTTGGCCACTTATGGGCCACTCGGTGATATAACCGAATTTTAAAATCCGACCTCTTATGGGTCGCTCGGTGATATAATCGAGTTTTTAAAATCCGACCTCTTATGAGCCGTTCGGTGATGTAATCGAGTTTTAATATGCAGATACTCACATGAGCATGCAAAATGACTATACTAATAATTAAACTATGAAAGTATGACACTTATATGATCATACTAGTATGATACATGCAAAATGTTTTGTCCCGTTGTCTCACTGTGGGGTCAGCTAGGGTCATTAGCACAATGCAGCGCCCGCGGTCGTCAATGCAAAGTTCAAAGGCGTGGGTTTTGCCCGCAGCCTGAGATGGCAGTTAGGCTTGGTAGATTTGACGCTCGCGGCCTCAGATGTGGAAGTCGGAGATGAAGTTGTGCCCGCAGCCTCAGATATCTCTGTCCACGGCCTCAAATGTGGGTCGTCGGACTTAGAAGTGAGAGTACGTCCGCGACCTCAAATGATGATCGTTGAACTCAGATGTATGCATTGCGTCCGCAATCTCTAGAATTTGACGTTGCGTCCGCGTCCTCAGATGCTAAATCCAGAGGTGAGGATAGCACCAAATGGTGGTCAAACTCCTTCGACCTGGAGCCCCCGATCTCTGGCGCCCAGGGTCTCAAATGGTGGTTGGACTTGGTGGTGAGCGCTGCAGCCGATGAAGACGACGATGATGAGCACCGACGAAGGACAATCCCGGCATGGACGACGATGCTAGCTACGGTGATAACCACCCTGCGACGGCAACACATGCAAACCCCCATTGGCGGCTTTCTTCCTCTTTCCACCTCGCCTCACAATCCACCAAAATTTTGCCAATTCATCTCAAAATCGCCACATGCAAGCACAATACCGACATCCTCAAAGTTGAAGGAAGGATTTACTTGCCTTAATTTATTGATTTTGCTCCGATGATGGGGCGACCACGACGGCGGTCTCGCGCCTCAAGGCTTCATGATTTCACTTCTTCTCTTGATACCGTAGCGCAGAACCAAGGGAGAAACAAGGAGAGGGCTTCGCCGGCCTCAAATCTGGCTGACGTCTTCTCCGGCAACGGTGGTCACCGTTGCTCTGTGCGTCACCCTTTCTCTCTTCCGTCCCTCTTTTTCTTTCCTTCTTTTAGTGCCCAACGTCTTTTTCATCCTGTTATTATTATTATTTTTTAATTTTTAGGCTGCCAGGCAGCCATATATATATATTTATAATGTTGCCCATCCAGCATTTTGCCCCTTTTCCCTATCTCTTGGACACTGGAATTAGAGAGTTACAGGGGAAGCCCTCAACCCCCAGCCATTTAAGCATGCCAAGGGCAGAGAGAGCATCGCCAGGAGATCATCACCAAGGGAGGAGTTTCTCTCATCGAAGCGCTGGCTAAAGAATGTGTCTATTTTGGTATTTTTTAGTGTTTAACTTTTTAGTCGTTCTCACAGACGATGTCAATATTGTATACCGAGAATTCGGGTTGTCCCATGGATTGAGGGCCGCAAATCAAATCTTCATGCTAGGTCAATCTAATACGAATTTGATCGCCATAATCTCGAATCGGAACCCTACGCAATACAATTGAAAACGATAGGTCAGAGGACGGCGAAAATTACTCCTATCGTAAATCTTCTGACGCTCAAATTAGATGTCTTTCCAAGTGAATAAAACGATGGACGGAGAAAGCATGGATGCATGTATCAGTGGATTGAGCATGCGTCCAATTAATAAGCGGCTTAGAGATATGCCCCCTTGAGGGGCGGCTTAGAAGGTGGCAACTCATATGGCCGTCTGGAAATTATCGAATTATTCTTCAGGGATGACCAGGCACTTGGTAGAAGAGATAGATTATGGGAGGACTTAAAGGGCGGTGCCGTCTAAGTCTCTTTTCCCCTTTTTTCTCTCTTCTTTTTCTGTCCTCTTTTCTCTAGAACTTTTCCGTACTCCTCTGGGGCCTCTCCCCTTTCTTTTTTCCTCTCCTCTCCCCCCTCTTCTTCTGTTGAGAAGAGGATATTTATAACAACGGAGGTGTTATTCTTTCTCCCTTATAACCGCCGGTTACAACCACCCGTAAGACG